>OX422211.1:257995719-258070719 GCA_949130495.1 Sambucus nigra | reverse complement strand
GATAAATTGCTAGATCAAATAATCCCTTGCACAGAGGTTTCATGAAGGGATCCCCATTCAATCCATTAATTGTAGGTTATCCGATGCCTATAAAGTGCAATCCACCAGTTATTACCCCAAGGTATGACAAAAAGATCGACTTAATACTACATGTGGAATAATATTAAGTGGCCTTCAATTTTTCGTTCTGTCCCAGATAAAATGTGTTGCCGAGCATTTTGCAGTATGATCATTGGGTCGACACAAATCTGGTACAATAGCTTAATATGCGACACATCTCAAACTTCCAATAATTGGCCAACCTCTTTGTTCATAATTTCTATTTTGAGGCCAAGCCCAATAAGAGAGTGGTTCACTTACTCAATATCTGACAGAACACCGATGAAACTACCTATGAGTTTGTCACGTGCTTCAATAATGAGAAGTTTGAAGTAATAGATTATGATGAAATTACTTCAACAATTTCACTGATGAGTGGATTGCCACCAGGGAACCTTTATTGGGCATTGGATAAAGATCCACCTTAAATTATGATGGAACTCCTAGATAAGGCAGGGAAAATTATGAATGTCGAGGAGGCCATAGCGGCTAAAGAGTCAAGTTCGGCCAAGGTTGACATCGATAAGAGTGTGGAAAAAAGGAACAAAAAGATAAGAAAACCGATAAGCCAAATAATTATTATGAGTACACCCCATGACTATGGGCATTCACTACTTACACAAGGAAATCCATAGGAATAAATACCTAAGACGACTTAGGAAGCTGAAAGCCCCGGCAAACTGAAGGGATAAAACAAGTACTGTGAGTTCCATAAGGATTACAGCCATAACATGGATAACTTCATAGAAACAAAAATTAGAACATAGTCAAGCAAGGAAACCTGTCAACGTTCATGGACATACAATAAACACTAATCATAGGGACAAGAAGAAATCTAGGAGACGATCAGAATCCCCTCGTAGAAAGGTAGGCGGGAAGAAAAGAGTAAGAGATAACGATTCGAAGGATGATACGGACCTTACTAAGACGCCTAAAGAACCTACATATGAGGTTAAAATGATCTATTTTGGACGTAATTTTATTACAGGTGCAGATGCTGGTGGTGGAGACGAACTCGCGAAGAGTAAGTGATAAGTCAGAAATATTGCATATCTGCGCTCGTTATCATTATGCATTCTAGAACTTTTTGAATTCCTTATGCCTATATTTAGGCTCTTTAACCAGACAACCTCGATTTTGGATATGTATATGATTTTCAAGGTTTAATTGAGCTTTTTTAGGTATTAGAATGCTTAAGTAAGGATTTATTGCATTTCGAGGAAGTTCCATTGTCAAACTCAACTTCAAGGGCATTTTACTCAATTAATACTTCATCTCCATCTTAGTGGGATTCCACAAAAGCGTAGTTTGTTGACTTATCTTCGTATGTCCCTAAACGGTACATCATTTTGAGTCCGGACGAAGAAGTTATGGTCAATTTTGTTATGCACCTTTTCTCCTCATGATGAACCAAAGGACACCAGGAAATAGGGGACCGATCGACCGGCCCTGAGCCCCCAGTTGATCGGTGATTTAGATTTTTCCTTATAAGTGAAACAGGGGGAATTCAAATCAATAGCCCGATCGATAGGCTCCCTAGTCGCAGTCGACCGGTTGTAGCAAATAATTGACGTTTCGTTACTTTTAATTTTTTTTCTTTTATTTTATTTATAAAATAATATATAAACAAAGTTTTGGTTTATTTTAAAGATATATTTCATTTTAGATAGTTTAGGTTAGGGTTTAGATGTTGAGATCTTTTCCTCCATTTCTCTTTGGGTGTTGCCCATTTGGGTGTTGTAAGTGCACTATTCATCATCCCCACCATTTATATAATTTCCTTTTGTTGATTTCTAGCTTTGTAACCAAAATGTATTTCTTTCATTTACTTGCTTTCATTTACTTTCTTGCATTTAAATATATGTCTTCCATTATGTTGTGTAGATAATTTAATTTAGGTTGAGATTGATGGAACTCACCTTGGGTTGATTTGGTTGTTCTACTTTGGTGATTGATTTTATGATTTTAATTCGATTGGGATGTTCTTGATTTTACGCCCAGGAGAATTAATGGGGTATATCATGTATGATCCATATTTACAACCTTGTGTGTGTACTTTTTGGGGTATTTGTTGACACCAAAATCATAGTAGGCTTTTATGACGATTTAGGGGGTGACAACTCTATATTTAATTAATTATTGAAATGACATTCAATCTTGTTAAACTTGTCATCCCATGTAACCATTTATACCAATTAATTAACTCGGGGTGAGGGATATTAGTCGCAATTAATTATTTTGTATGCCTAGTATTATCTTTTCTTTTATTAACAATTATCTTTTGCACTTTTATTCCTGAAGTATTAAATTAATATAATTCTAACACTAGTCTCGGCGGACGGACTGGCCGTTATACTCCCATGAAGTGTATAGTCAATAGTTTAAGCTTTCGTATTGAGGTGGTGAAACGAATTCAATGACTGGTGTACTGACAGTGCGCTACGTTTCACCCTTAATCAAAATGGCACCATTGCCAGGGACTTATTTGTTTTAGAATTTAGTTGATTTAGTATTTCATAGTATTTTTCTTTCTATTTGTATTCTTTGTTAACTATTTTTGTAAGACTTTTACATTTGAGCGCCAAGAAACGATTGTATTTACTAGATGCACATCACTTGGTGGAATTTGATATCTTGAGCTATTTTGGGGGTAAGCATGTCTTATGCTAATTTTTTGATAATCGTAATGATAATTCTCAAAATCCCCCTTAACCTAAGAATTTTGGAGAATACTCGCAAAGTCAAAAGCTTAAAACATCTAAATTGTTTTTGGGTGATTATTACCAAGTCAAGTTATGGATTATGGGAATTTTGAGAATAATCGTTTCGATATTGGGCCTCAAAATCCTTATAATAAGAGTGTTGAAACGATTTGCAATAGTTTTAAATTCTTATAATAATGATTTTGATAGTACTTCCGAGGATAGTTTCCAATCTTCTCATTTTCAAGAATCTGCACCTCCATAAATGACCTTGTGTGAAGGTCTGTATATTCTTGAAAATGAAATTTTTAAAATCGTTATCGGGAAGAAAATAATTGGTGGGAACAACAGTTCGATGCATTATTCGAATCCAAGGACGATTTTTCTTTCGAGACTTTTGAAGTCGGGGAATATAGTTTTTGCCTACTTTGTAACAAACAATTCTTCACTTGGACCATGGTATAATAGACAATGAAAATGAGGAAGAAATGGACATAGTATCCATTTGCAATGAAACTTTAGTCCCCAAAGAAGAATATTTCATTGAAAATTATCTTATTTCCTTTGAAACACAATCTTTAAGCAATGATGACTCATCTCTTGAGGTTGAATTTATTTCCTCCCCATATTTATTCTATATTGTGTAACCGATACCAGTATCCAATGAATCAGTTCCAAACTTTAAAACGTTTAACCCTTTCCCCGATGAGATTTACTTGCTCTAGTTGTTTTTCGTTAAGGCAATTTTGCCTCCATGTGCGCCACCTCCCATTTCAATTGCAAAACCTTTGGGAGAAAATTCTACCTTTTTTTGGATCCCATGTGTTTTCGTCACCCATTCAATCCAAATCCCCCATCATCCCCCAAAAAATTTAATTGATTATGGTTTATTTCTTCCGCCTTAAACATACCTTTCGTTGTTTGAACGTTATTCCTATTTCTTGAAAGATTTGCATGAAAATGGTGGTACACTAGTTTTTCCTCAAAGTCAAATCATTTTTAGGTGGACCCTCAAAAATTTCAACGACTAGTGTATAGCTAGTTAAAAGTTCAAATTGCAGGTTGTAACTAGTTGGTTTTCTTATTATTTTCCTTATTTTTCTTCATTCTTACTTATTGTCTAGCGTAAATAGTTAATTTTTTGTTATTTGATATTGTTATGCTTGGTGCTAATATGTTTTGTAGAATCATTGGAGTTGTACTTTCACGAGATCGCTCCATTTTGGTTAATATCGCTCTTTTCCTTTCTTTAGCTCAGTTCTTAATTCACATTGAGGACAATGTCAGGTTTTCGCTAGGGGTGTGGGATATTCTATCCATTGTTTTTTTCTTAGTCCATGATTTGATTATATGTTTTTCCCAAGCATGCTTTTCTTGAAAAACTTAAAATTTCAAAAAGATTTTTGTTCTTTTTTCTCCTTTGTTGGACATTTTTTCCTTTATTTTCGATGATAAATTTTAATAAATGCTTGATCCAACTGATAATTTAACGATGCATGTTCTCAATTATAGAAATTATTAGACTTTAGTCCTCAATTATTGATAATATGAATAACTTCATGAATTAAACTTAATCCCATGAGCACCTGCACTTTTCTTACTTAATTGATTCTGTTTAAGTTTTTATAACTCGATAATCTTTTATTGCATTGTATTTACTTACAAAAAGTGAGCTATATGATTTTCTTCATTTGTGAGTGTTATACTCAACTCTTTCCTCCTTGAAAACGTTACAGTCGTTGGTAATCTCACTTTTCTTTCATTGATCGTTCATTAATTGAGTTCATATATGAAATGTGTTACTTGATCATGATTTTCAAAGTTGTTTTAACTCGAGAATTGTGAAAACTTTAGGAAATGATCATAGGCCCTCTTTGTTATTTCACCCATATTGACCTTGACCTCACCTAAATTGTTTTCCCTCGTCAACCCCTTTGAGACTTAATATAGCCCTTCATTTCATAGCCCATAATCCCATAACCAACTCCACATTGGAGTTATAAACCATTTATTTCACCTTCAATACCTTTGTTTGGAATTATACTTTGGATTGAATGATGTTCATGTTACGTGGCTTCAATTAAGCATGTGAAAGTGTGAAACAAAAGAAAAATGAGAAAGAGAAAATAAAAGAGAACAAACAAAACAAACAAAAATGTGTAAAAAAAGAAAAGAAAACTAAGAGTAAGTTCCATTTGTGTACATAGTGTTCAATAATCCTTGTCACTCTCCTATTTCATATCCAATGCTTGTCATTGAATCATTGTCCAATTTTGTAATTGCTCGCATTTTCCATTATTCCAAGTTTTTCATTCCTGAACACCTTTGAATCTATACATAATCCCTTTATTTCATAACTTTAAATCAAGTCTACATTATAACCCTATTCAAGTCCTATGTGATCCTGAGTAATTCAAAAGTTTAAATAGTTGCGATAATCTGTGAAAATACATTTTGCCTCTTTCAATGACGGTATCTTTCATTGAGATTACATATTTTTCATTTTTTACATTGCGTTCTTCATTAGTGACATGTGCACGGCCTAATGTCCATTTATATTTACTCTGTATGCCCGTATATCCCTTGTATTGCCTCTTTAAGGACATAATATCCATTATTCGTAGTTTACATAAGATATATCGTATACCGCTACAACCGTCGAAGAAGCTCATGTTCATTTATTCAAGACGACATATCTGAATTTCAAGTATCTTCAACATTTGCACGACATAAAGTATAATTTCATATATAATGTGTTTAAGCTTCGTAAATGGTTTACATTTGTGTTGCGATATATTTTCAAACTATTTTTAAACAAAATAAGTCAAAATAATGTTTCAAGACCTGTAGGCGAGCTTTTTAAATAAAATTTTCTTGCTCCTATCGTTCAAACGACAAGGTAAAGTTGTTCAAACGACATTAACATGTCGTTCAAACAAATGCTTCTAAGAACATCACATGTCGTTTGAAGGGGTCGCTCAAAGGGTCATTTCTTTTCTACTTCAAACGAACCCGTACTGTTTTGTGTTTTTACTGTCGTTTATAAAGTCATTAGTAACATGTCGTTTGAATGATTTCTAACGACTTGCGCTGCCTTAACTTTTTTTTTCATTGATAAATAACTGTTGTGGAGACTTATTTCATTAAGACTTTTGATACACGGAAACTATAATTCTATATAACTTTTAGTTTTCACTTTTAGGGATTTTTATGAGTTTCATTCACAACAAAAAATCCCAATTATTTTGTGAATCAATTGTGGAAACCAAAACACTTCTATTAAAGTTTGTTCTTATGGAGCTACATCCCTACTACTGGATTGGGAGCTCTTGAGGTAGTTGTTTGCTGATGACTACGATCACTTGAGCATACTCGAGGGTGTTCTTTACTAAGGAGAGTTGCGATTATTTTGGGTTCTTGTGGGAGTCCATTGCTTTTTTATCCGTTGTGGCCTATGTGGGTTTTCTGCGATAAATTCATTACAGATTTCTGTAAGTGTCTTATAAGCTGCGATCCGCAAACATTTATTGAAATAAAAGGTTCTGCCCTTTCGGGGGATTTTTCCTAAAATCTGTTTGTCCGACCATTTTTTATTGTCTGTGATGTCATGATTATTCACATAGATGCATGATTCGGGTTTAAATAAATTTGGGATTAATTTGGATCTAAGACTGACTCTAATTAAATAAGTTTTAAATTGGAAATTTGCGAATCCAATAAGTAATCGATATAACGCACTTTATAAATTGGTATCAGAGATTTAGCTCAGGATTTTTACTATTTTTATAGCCTCCCATTCATAGTGATTTCATTTGTTGAGTGAAATACATTGGTGAGGATTAACATATACGAACGCGTTAACGCTTATCAAGTTTGTTTAAGTTTTGCCAAATCATACTTTGCATGTGCTCTCTCCCCTCCCACATTTTAAGGTTTTGATTCTACGAAGTTTGTTCTATAATGTTAATAATATAGACTTTAATGTGAATTCATTCACTTTGGTAATAAAATTTTGAAATCTTCTTCTTATTGTTAGGCTTGTCACATGTTGGCTGGGCATGCATTTTGAGGAAACTTTTATGTTTGGGGTTTCTTCCCTGAAAACCCTCACGACACTCGTCCACTAGGGTAACGTCTTATTGCATATGCTAAATGCAATTGTGTTCCCTAAAAAAGTGGCATTTATAGTTTTGATGCATACATACATTTTGCACCGCCTTCTGTGGACTAGTTTTTTTTGTTTCATCACGGCGGACTAGCAATGTCTAAGTTAGTGAGTGTGATTAGTCACGAATATTGCATATCCGCGCCCATTATCTTTTTGCATTCAAGTACTTTTTATGTCCCTTATGCTTATATTTAAGCTCGTTAACCAGGCAACCTCAGTTTTGGATATATATATATATATATATATATATATATATATATATATATATATATATATATATATATATATATATATATATGCTTTGAATGGTTTAATTGAGCTTTTGTAGGTATTGGAATGCTTAAAGTAAGGATTGGTTGCATTTCAAGGAAATTCCATCATCGAACTCAAATTTAAGGGCATCTCACTCATTTCATACTTCGTCTTCAGCTTAGTGCAGGAAAGCGTAGTTCGTTGAGTTAGCTTGTTGTCTCCACAAACGGGATGTAGTTTCAAGTCCGAACGAAGAAGTTATGGCTGATTCTGTTATGCACCTTTTCTCCTCATTATGGACCAAAAGACATTAGGAAATAGGGGACCGGTCGACCGGCCCCGAGCCTCGATCGACCAGTGATTCAGATTTTACCTTCGAAGTGAAATAGGGGGAATTCAAATCAAGAGCCCGATCGATCGGGTCTCTAGCTGCGGTCGACCAGTCGTACCAGATATTTGACACTTCGTTCCTTTTAATTTCTTTTTATTTTATTTTATTTTATTTGTAACTTAATATATAAATAAATTTTTGGTTTATTTTAAAGATGTATTTCATTTTAGATAGTTTAGGTTAGGGTTTGGGTGTTGAGAGATTCTCTTCCATCCCTCTATAGGTGTTGCCCATTTGGGTGTTGTAAGTGCACTATTCATCATCCCTACCATTTATATAATTTCCTTTTATTGATTTCTAGCTTTGTAACCTAGATTTATTTCTTTGATTTACTTTCTTTCATTTATTTATTTCATTTACTTTCTTGCATTTAAATACATGTCTTACATTATGTTGTGTGGCTAATTTAGTTTAGGTTGAGATTGTTTGAACTTACCTTGGGCTGATTTGGTTGCTCTTCTTTGGTGATGGGTTTTATGAGTTTGATTCGATTGCGTTGTTCTTGATTTTATGCCTAGGAGGGGTATATCATGTATGCTCCATATTTACGACCTTGTGTGTGTAATTTTCAGGGTATTTATTGACACCAAAATCATAGTAGCCTTTTATGATGATTTAGGGGGTGAAAAATCTAGATTTAATTAATTGTTGAAATAAAATTCAATCTTATTAAACTTGTCGTCCCATGTAACCATTTATATCAAATAACTCGAGGTGAGGGATATTAGTCACAATTAATTGTTTTTTATTCCTTTTTGTAATCTTAGTTTAAACACATGCCTAGTAAAATATTTTCATTTGTTAACAATTATCTTTTACACTTTTATTCCTGAAGTATTAAATCAATATAATTTTAACAACTAGTCTCTATGGATTTCGGTACCCGGATTCGCCGTTATACTTCCATAAAGGGTGTAGTCAATAGTTTAGGTTTTTATATTGAGTTGGTGAAACGAATTCAATGACTGGCATACTGACACTGCGCTACTTTTCACTCTTGATCTGAAAGCCTACCTTAAAGAGGCAAAAGCTTGTGCTCACATTTGATAACTCAACCTGATGGGCAGCATGGGTACTCGTCTAAGGAAGGTAAACGAAGATCTCTTAATTATTAGATTTTTCAAAGGTTATTTGTCTGGGGTCCTGTATCCACACAATGATACTCTAGTCATCACAATGATGGTAATGAAGAGAAAAGTGGCAAGGATCTTAATTGATAATAGCAGCTCAGCTGATGTCTTGTTTTACAACTACTTTGAGGCTGAGAGACAGCAAGCTGGAGTCCAATCATAGGCCACTGATTCAATTCTTTACAAGAAAGTGTACCCTCTAGGAATAGTAGAACTAGAATTGGTGGTCGACACTTGGCTGACATGTCGAACAGAGAAGATACGCTTCTTCATCCTAGACAAGAACGTTCATTTGTCATATAACATCATATTAGAAAGAGTAGGCTAAAGGAGGTCAAATTCGCCCCTCTATAGTGAACCTATGCTTGAAATTCCTGACTCATTATGGGGTCGGTGTGGTTAAAAGGAACCATGTGAAGGATAGAGAATATTATTATACCTCTATCATCCGGGAGGAGAAAAATAAACTGACAACGATCTACCAGATCAAAATGATATATCCGAGAGACGAGAAAAAATTGGTCAAAGAGCAAGTTGTTGAAGAAATTAAGTCAATTGTCTTTGATAATGAACACTCGGAGAAGACAATTCAGATCGACTCGTCACTGGCACCCGACCTCAAAAGAGATTTGGTCGACTTTCTGAGTTACTAAAAACTGTATTTTCCTGGAGTCACAAAGATATTTTAAGAATTGATCTAAATTTTATTTGTCACGGGTTGAGCATAGTTAAAGATGTTAAGTCGGTCAGACAGAAATGACGTGTCTTCGACCAGGAAAAGAACACGGCTATGAAGAAGAGGTGTAGAAATTGCAAAAGGAAAATTTTATAGAGGATGTCAAATATTGGGAATGGCTCTCCGAAATGGTGACGGTCAAGAAAAAATAACAAGTGGAGAATGTGTATCTATTTCACCGACCTGAATAAAGCATGCCTGAAAGATCACTACCCGTTTCCCAAGATTGACCAGTTGATCGGTGCCACTTCGGGGCACGAATTTCTCAATTTCGTGGATGCTTATTCAAGATATATCCAGATCATGATCAAATAGGAAGATCGGGAAAAAAACCTCTTTCATCACTAGTCGAGATACCTACTACTACAACTTAATGTCTTTTATGCTCAAAAATACTGGAGCAATATACCAAAACTAGTGAATGAAATACTGAAATAATAGATCAGTAAGAATATAGAGGTGTACTTTAATGACATGCTCACAAAGAGCAAAAAAGGAAGTAAAATATATCAAAAATATACAGGAGACCTTTGACTAATTGGAGAAACACCAAATGAAGTTCAACCCGATGAAGTGTGTCCATGAGTTAAAAGAGGGGATGTTCCTGGGCTTCATAGTCAGTCAAAGAGGAATTAAGGCAAATCCCAATAAGATACAGGTTTTGATTAATATGCATACCATAACGAACAAGAAAGAAGTTCGAAGATTAACAGGGTGCATAGCGACAATAAATAGGTATGTTTCCAGAGCCACTAACAAATGCCTTCCATTTTTAAGGTGTTATTAAAAACTTTCAAATCGAATGACAAGTGCAAAGCTACATTTTTAGAGTTGAAATGGTATTGGGAGTGGACACCACTAATTTCAAGACCAATTTCAGGAGAGAAGATTTATCTATAGTTGGTTGTATCTTAATTTGCGATGGCTCTAGTCCAAGAAGAAAAGGCGGTACATAGGCCTATGTATTACACCAACAGGGCATGCCGTGGAGAAGAAATCTAGTTTCCTAGGATGGAGAAATTAGCTTTGGCCCTAATTGAAGCTTCTAGATGGATTAAGCCGTACTTCCAAGCCAATAATATTATCGTCTATAAAGACCTCCCACTATGACAATTTATTCATAAACTTGATAAATCAGGTAGACTAATGGTTTGGGACATTAAATTAGGAGAATACGACATCCAGTATGAGTCAAGTACGGCAATCAAGGGCTAGGTTGTGGCAAATTTTATCCCTGAATTCACTTACAAGGAAAACCTTATTAACGAAATTTCTACAAAAAAAAAGAGCTCAGCAGTAGTGGCAAAGAAGACTTCTGTGGGAGAGAGTTTCGCCCCAAATCAGACTGAGCAGACTTCTTCGAAAGAGAGTTCACTAGTACAAAGAAATGAGTAGACTCCTACAAGAGATATCCCGACCATTAATTCTGTCGACCATATCACTGATGTTCCAGAGTCATCGTCCAAACAAAAATAAATTGCTCGTGACCTGGAACTAATGAAGAAGTTATTCAAGCATGCAAATTTGAAAAAAGGAGATCTCAAAAAATAGCTCCCTATCTAGCAGATGTTCATGGAGGACTCATCATGTACCACCAGTGGTGAAGAGGGTTTAATAATTATGACACCAACTCACATCGATGTGGAGTATTCCCCAAGATTACAATTTGAATCCTCCAAGAATGAGGAAAAATACAAAGCACTCATAGTTGGGTTTGGGTTGGCATCATCTCTAGGAACCAAGCAGATATTGGTGCACAGTGACTCTCAGCTCATAGTAAATCAAATGTTAGGAATTTATGAGGCAAGGTAAGAGTCTATGAGAAAATACTTGACTTAAACGAAGTGGGGGTTAACAAAGTTCCATGGGGTTATGACGGTCAAAATCCCAAGAGAAGAAAATGCTTGAGTAGATGCACTCGCTAAATTAGCATCCACTATAAGGACTGAGCAGAGAAGAACATTTATATTGGAAATATTCATGCATCAGAGCACTAACAAAGAGGTTGTTAATGTGATGGAGTTAGACATGGGACCATCCTGGAAGAACCTAATACGAGCGTACATAGCGATTGGCATCGTCCCAACAAACCCTAAATATGCAAGAAAACTTCGATACAAAGCAACGAGATATGTAATAGAAGGAGGAATGATGTTCAAAAGAGGGTTCATCGATTGGCATAGTGATTGATATGCCCCAAGTGTGACCTCGGCCTAGAGACACAAACCTCGGCCAAGACTATGGCCGACGTTGGGAACACGCGATAACAGCCCTCGGCCATAGCATGGTCGGCCCAGGCCAACCCTACTGCCAGCCTCTACAAGGGTAACCACAAGGATCAGCAGCATTCACATATGCCTTGAAATGGAAACCTCAGCCAGACATAGGCCGAGCTCGTAGGAAGCCACCAGCAACCTCATCAAGACATCGGTCGATACTCCAAACACCCCAGCTCAACCTCGTCCATTATCTCGGCTGGGATTAGGCTGACCTTGTCCATCGTCTCTGCTGGGATTAGGCCGAGACCTCCATGGAATACTCGGACTGAACAGGTACCTAGACTTACCAACCTCAGCCTCCCATAGGCCGAGGTCATACCCCAGGCACGATAGCCGAGCATCGGCTGACATTTGGATAAGGGCACGTGGACACAAATCAGTTATAAAAAGATTATTCCCCACACGTGGGGAGAATATTGCATCATCATTCTCTACATGTGACAGTGACAGATGGCTTTCCCATATTGGTGAGGCAAACACACACATGCTCATTGCATGCATGGGGGGGGTACATTACACCCCTAGATACTATATATAGAGGTCATCCTCTACCTTGCAAAAGATCCCGTATATTCAACCCTAGCTGAAACTCTGTCTAGATACACAGTAGAGAGAGAAAGCTTGAGGGACTATATTCATGTCCATTAGTGCCTTATTGCAATGAGGTTATTCACACACACACGCAGTGGACGTAGGCCAATTTAGGCTGAACCACTTATATCCTGGTGCTCTCCCCTCTTTTCCTCATCCCATTCTCTTATCTTTACATAACTATGCTGCCATTGTTGTTCTTAGATTGAGCTTGAAAACACCTTATCTGGTGGTGCTAATTCCAGCATCATCATTTTGGCACCGTCTGTGGGAACGAGAAGCTATCTCTTCCTCTTTTTCTTCTTAACCTCACCGGAGACTCTGGTGGTGAACCAGGCCTCCCCCCAATGTGAAGCTATTTCACCATTGAAAGAGGTCCTGTGAGGTACTAAGCTTATCTGCTACTCAAGCTCTGCAGTGAACATATGGCACCAGACTTACCACCGCCTCTTTCGCCACCTGAGGGTGGAGAGCCTAGTTCCAGTCAGGCACCCCCCAGTCCGAAATGGAGAAGGTAGCTGCAGCCTTGAGATCTTTAGCTGCAACACAACAAGCCATGCAGGAGCAATTTACACAGCTCAGCCAAACTATGATGAGGCCACATGGAGTCTCACCGGACATGATCACTCCGGCGGTAATTCAGCCTCATCCTGATGCCAGGGGACCCCCCAGGCACCAATGAAGGACCAGCCTGCACCCCAGCGGAGAAGGGACGTTGCTGATCCTAGGCGCTTGCGCCTGGGGAGGCAGGGAAACCCTTGCCCAAAGGACAGGTATGATGACCTAGAGGCGGAAGAAGCCCCGGAAGACTGCTGGGAGCCGTATAAGGTGTCAAATAACACTGTACGGCCTCTTAGGCAAAGTCAAGGTTATGTCGGCCGAAGAGGTGAAGAGGCCCAATAAAGAGGGTCGGCCTTTGAGAGACTGGGCCTGATGAATGACCTAAGACAGAGACTGTCGAGATCAAGGAGAGCAGCAGGCTCTCAGAGAGGGACCAGGCAGGGTCGGTCAGATCAAGGCTGACACTATGAAAGAAGAGGAAGGGAACATCAAGAGGTCAACAGCCGATGTGTTGTGGCAGGGGAACCCTCGGTTCATCCCAGGGAGGTGGCAGGGGATAACCTCGGCCAAGTCGATGGCAGAAGACCATGGAATAATTCTATCCAATGCCTTGAGGAGAAGATAGGAGACCTCATTAAAAGCAGGGACCCATTACAAAGGGGTTACTCAGAGGGCTCCCCATTTGTGGCTAGGATAGTGGGGTTCCCAACCCCAGCTAAGTTCAAGCCTCCTACGGTGTCTACAAAGTATGATGGCAGCACTAACCCTGTGCATCATATCAAAATGTACCAGTCGGCAGCAGACATCTACTCGATACTCGATGAGATGAAGCGTAGGGCCTTCTCTAGGACCTTGACCAGGACAGCACACAGTTAGTTCAACTCCCTTCCGAAGAACTCAATTGAGAACTTCAAAGTCTTGGCTGAGCGATTCATCCACAACTTCTGCTTTGGGGTGAGGCCTCAAAAGAAGACTACCCACCTGCTATATGTCAAGCGGGCCAAGGGTGAGAGCCTAAGAGACTACATAGCAAGATTCTACAAAGAAAAGTTGGAAGTCGAAGATTACGAAGAGAACATAGCCATAACCGCCCTTATAGGAGGCCTCCAGAAGGGGAAGCTATTGTGGAAATTAGCGGAAGACCCCCTAGGTCTATGGCGGAGCTGTTGGCAACCGCAGGAAAAGTAATGAATGCGGAAGAGGCAATGGCCGCCAAGTATGAGGATGAGAACCGCGGTGACAGTGGAAAGTCCCAAAGCAAGAAAGATGGGAAGAAGAGGTCGGGTGATGACAATTTTGCTCACTATACACCTCTGACTGTAAGCTGCGAGCACATCCTCAATGAGATTAAGACTGACAGGACTCTGAGATGGACAGAGAAACTCAAGGCCCCACCACAAAAGAGGAACAAAAACTTATGGTGCGAGTTCCACCAGGATCATGGCCATGTCACGGATAGATGCTTCGCTTTAAAAGATGAGATTGAAAAGATGTTGAAATCTGGAAAGCTGAGGAAGTATGTGGATGGTAAGTCTCCAAAGGGTGGAAGAGATGACCCTAAGAAAAGGATAGATGACAGATGCCATGACAATGTCCCGGCCAGAAGAGACAATGATTCAGAAGGAGATGACGAAGACGATCCGGATCTTCCGCCAAAAGATGACAACACCCCGGTGAAGAGGGTCGGTACGATCTCCTTTGGTGTTAACACCATATGTGGAGGATTTGAAGGATGTGGCTCTGAAGTAGCTGATAGGAAGGCTCATGTAGCAGAGGCCAGGTCAGTGGCCAAGCTTGAAGTTGTGAATCTAACGTCTTCCGATACAGTGCAGAAGTGGAAGAAAGTAGACATGGACACCCTCATAGTGGGGTTCTCCAGACTCGAATTTAAGGGTATCTTAGCCCCCCATGATGACCCTCTGGTCATAACAACAAGCGTGCATGGGTACGAGGTACAGAGTATCCTCATAGACGGGGGGAGCTCGGCGGACGTGATGTTCTGGCCTTGCTTCAAGAGCCTAGGTCTTAGTAGAGCAAGGCTGGTGCCCAATTATCACCCATTGATAGGCTTCAGTGAAGAAAAGTTCCACCCCTTGGGCATGTATGAGATGGACGTACGGATGGGTGATGAGTGGCCTAAGAGGCTGACCAAGAAGATAAACTTCTTCGTTATGGACGAGAATGTTTTCTCGGCCTATAACCTCATCATAGGAAGGGTGGCCCTTAAAGAATTTGAAGTTGTGCCATCGACTGTCCATCAGATGCTAAAATTCCCAACTCCTTATGGAGTAGGGGAAGTGTAAGGTGACCAGACCATAGCGCGAGAGTGTTACTTCAACTCGGACGAAGAGAGAGAAGCCCATAAGAGGGCAACCACCACTTATAGCATTGACGCTCTTGACCCAAGAGATGAAACAAAGTTGAAGAAAGGAGAGGCCGCGGAAGAGGTAGAATACATCATCCTCAATGAGGACGAGCCGAAAAAAAACCATCCAGGTCGGTAAATCCCTAGAGCCAGGAACCAAGGAAGAGCTGATAAACTTCCTCAGGAAGAGACAGAGTGTCTTCGCATGGAGTCACGCAGATATGCCTGGCATCGACCATGAGGTAATGAGTCACAAGCTCAACGTGACCAGAGATGCCAAGCCTATCAAAAAGAGACGAAGAGTCTACTCCAGGGAGAAATACGAAGTCATCCGAGAAGAGGTCAAAAAGTTGGAAGAGGCCGAGTTCATAAGAGAAGTTACCTATCCAGAGTGGCTTTCAAATGCTGTCATCGTGCCTAAGGCTAATGGGAAGTGGAGAATGTGTGTGGATTTCACTGACCTGAACAGATCTTGTCCAAAAGACAGCTATCTCTTACCTCGGATAAATCAGATGGTGGATGCGACGGCGGGACATGAGCTCATGAGCTTCATGGACGCGTATTCAGGCTATAACCAAATCTTCATGGATGTTGAAGAATCTGAGAAGACAGCCTTTATTACTGACAAAGGGACGTACTACTACAAAGTGATGCCCTTCGGTCTGAAAAATGCAGGGGCAACGTACCAACGTCTTGTCAATAAGATGTTCGAAGAGAAAATAGGAAAGACTATGGAGGTGTATGTGGACGATATGCTAACAAAGAGCTTGAAAGCTTGCACTCACGTAGAAGACCTTGAGAAGACCTTCGATGTTATGTACTTGTACAGAATGAAACTCAACCCAGAAAAGTGTGTCTTCAGAGTAGGAGCTGGGAAGTTCCTAGGATTCATCGTTAACCAGAGAGGAATTAAAGTGAACCCTGAGAAAATCAAGGCATTACTCGACATGAAGACTCCTAGGAGTATCAAGGATGTCCAAAGACTCACGAGGAGAGTGGTTTCCCTTAACAGGTTTGTTTCTAGGGCAACGGACAAGTGTCTTCCATTCTTTAAAGTTCTAAGAAAGGCCTTCCAATGGGACGAAGAGTGTGAAAAAGCCTTCAACCAACTTAAATCTTACTTGGGATCCCCCTTATTGCTATCTCGACTCGTCGAGGGAGAAAAGTTGTATGTGTATCTGGCAGTCTCCGAATCAGCCATCAGTGCGGCCATAATACGGGAAGATGATGGGATCCAAAGGCCTGTGTATTTCAACAGTAAAGCCCTTCAAGGGGCTGAGCAGAATTACCCTCGCATGGAAAAGTTGGCCTATGCCCTGATACATGCTTCAAGAAAAATGAAGCCCTACTTCCAAGCTCACTACATGGTAGTCCTCACCAACTCCCCAATAAGACAGGTCCTGCATAAAACTGAGAAATCCGGGAGGTCGATGACCTGGGCCATCGAGTTGGGGGAGTACGATCTCGCCTACTAACCTAGGACAGCCATCAAAGGGCAGGCCCTCGCAGATTTTGTGGCTGAGTTCACTTGGGAAGAAGCCGAGGCAGAGAAAGGCCTGGGGGGCATGGAAGAGACAAATCGCAATATCTTCCAAAATCAGGAAGAGACGACACCTAGTGTTTTTCGAGAGGAGGAAGAGACGACACCAAGTGTCTTCTGAAATTTGGAAGAGGTCGCATACAAAAAAGTTATGACCAGAATTGCGGAGGACGAGGAGGATCGATATCTCTTAAAAAAAGGAGTCATGACAGAAGGAGCCTTTTCATCAGACACAGACGTCTGGAGCCTCTTCGTTGATGGCTCTTCCTGCGACAGTAGACGCGGTGCGGGGTTGATACTCTCGGCTCCGGATGGTGCGAACATTGAATACGCCCTGAGATTCAACTTCCAGGCCTCAAACAACGAGTCCGAGTATGAGTCCATGATAGCAGGTCTCTTATTGGCAACAACCCTTAGCGTAAAGTGACTCCTACTCTACAGCGACTCAAGACTGGTTGTCAATCAAGTACTAGGGATCTATGAGGCCAAAGATGAAAGGATGGCCAAGTGCTTGAAGAGGGTAAGAAGGTTGTTAGAATATTTTGAAGAGGCAAAACTGAAGAGAGTGCCTAGAAAAAGTAACAGTCACGCAGATGCATTGGCAAGGCTGGCCTCGGCAATGAAGACAGATGTTAGAAGGACCATTCCAATCGAGGTCTTGAGAAAGGCAACCATCGAGGAAGAAGAGGTATGTAACCCGTTTCACAACTTGAACCTAGGAGACTCATGGATCGACCCCCTCGTGAGGTATATTAGAGGGGGAGAGCAACTTGAGTCCAAGCTAGATAGGAGAATATTGAGATATAAGGATGCCAAGTTCTCGATGATAGGAGACGTCTTGTACAAAAAGGGATTTCTATTGCCTCTCTTCAGATGTGTGCATCCCACGGAAGTTCCCCGGGTCTTACAGGAGGTTCATGAGGGTTCTTGCTCAAGCCACATAGGGGGAAGACCCTTGGCCAAGAGAATCATCACACAGGGGTACTGGTGGCTAACTTTGTCCAAGGACGCCGCAGCTTATGTAAAGAGGTGTGATAAATGTCAAAGATTTGCCACTATTCCTCATCAGCCCCATCAGCCTATGACGCCAATCACCTCTCCATGGCCATTTGCAGTATGGGGGATTGACTTAGTAGGACCCCTACCAAGAGCCGCCAACAACTATAGATTCTAGATAGTTTCCATAGACTACTTCTCAAAGTGGGTGGAGGCAGAGCCGATGATAACAATCACAGAGCAGAAGACCTTCCAATTTATTTAGAGGAATATCATATGCAGATATGGCCTCCCAAACACTCTCATCTCGGATAATGGGATCCAGTTCAAGAACTCCTCTTTAGAAAAGTATTTCCTGAGAGTAGGGATTAAACAATTCTTCTCATCTCCTAGCCGACCTCACGCAAATGGTCACACCGAGGTCACAAACAGAACTATCCTAGATGGAATCAAGAAGAGGTTAGAGGATGCGAAGGGAAGATGGACTGAAGAGGTCTACGTTGTGTTATGGGCCTACAGAACCACAACAAGAACACCAACAGGAGAAACCCGTTCATGCTGACACATGGCTCAGAGGCCGTCATACCAACAGAAGTAGGCCTCCCAACTCATCGGATTCAGACCTACGACCCTGACAATAATGGGGAAGAGAGGAGGCTAGACCTAGATCTTATCGAAGAAAGAAGAGAGGACACAGAGGTCAGACAAGCAGCCTACCAGCAGAGGGCAGCGAAATTCTATAACCAGAGGTTAAAGTCAAGACCCATTGCAGTGGGAGACCTAGTGCTAAAGAAGACCCTACAAAAAGCAAATAAGCTTCACCCAAACTGGCATGGCCCCTACAAAGTGATAGAAGAGGTTGTGCCTGGCACTTACAGTCTAGAAAACCTAGAAGGAGAACCTTTCACTAACCCATGGAATGCTGATCACCTAAAGAGATATTACATATGATGTTGCATAGAGTTTTATGTAAATGTACTATCTTATTATGAAGAGGTTATTAATAAAGATCAGTTCCCAGGACAGTTCTTGTTTCATTCTTAGATCAGAGATTAATTATGAGGATAGAATCTTAGGTGGTGACCTCAGACCCTCATAACACCATTCATTGGTGATGAGGTTTGAGCTCAAACACTATGAATTAGATGACCTCAGACCCTTAACATCATTAATTTGGTGAGATTAATTATGGGGATAACATCCTAGGTGATGACCTCAGCCCTTCATAACACCATTCAGTGGTGACGAGGTCTGAGCTCAGACACCATAATGGGATGACCTCAGACACATAACATCATTGATTTGGTGAGATTTATTATGAGGATAACATCTTAGGTGATGTCCTCAGACCCTTATAACACCATTCGGTGGTGACGAGGTCTGAGCTCAGACGCCATAATGGGATGACCTCAGACACATAACATCATTAATTTGGTGAGATTAATTATGGGTATAACATCCTAAGTGATGACCTCAGCCCTTCATAACACCATTCAGTGGTGACGAGGTCTGAGCTTAGACACCATAATGGGATGACCTCAGACACATAACATCATTAATTTGGTGAGATTTATTATGAGGATAACATCTTAGGTGATGTCCTCAGACCCTTATAAAACCATTCGGTGGTGACGAGGTCTGAGCTCAGACACCATAATGGGATGACCTCAGACACATAACATCATTAATTTGGTGAGATTTATTATGAGGATAACATCTTAGGTGATGTCCTCAGACCCTTATAACACCATTCGATGGTGACGAGGTCTGAGCTCAGACACCATAATGGGATGACCTCAGACACATAACATCATTAATTTGGTGAGATTTATTATGAGGATAACATCTTAGGTGATGTCCTCGGACCCTTATAACACCATTCGGTGGTGACGAGGTCTGAGCTCAGACACCATAATGGATGACCTTAGACACTTAACATCATTAATATGGTGAGATTTATTATTAGGATAACCTCTTAGGTGATGACCTCAGACCCCATAACACCATTCAGTGGTGACGAGGTCTGAGCTCAGACACCATAATGGGATGACCTCAGATACTTAACATCATTAATTTGGTCGGATTAATTAGAAAGATTACATCTTGGGTGATGACCTCAGACCTTCATATCACCATTCAGTGGTGACGAGGTCTAAGCTCAGGACCATTGGTTGAGTTTAAATAAGACATCACTTCAAAAAGACAAGCTTAGAAAGAGGACTTCAGAGATGGAAGCTCAGATTACAAATTTATTTTTAGCAGACACCATTACAACGAAACTAAGAATGAAAAGCATCACATGACATTCAATGAAAAGAAAGTGAAGATGGTCCTCCTCAGAGGTTGATATACATTCGAAAATAATAAGATGTTCAACGATTACAGATAATCTCCACAATATAATGAGTTACAAACAATGATAAAAAAATCCTCTAAGGGTTTGAAGGGGCAACGTTGACATCCTTGGCTTGATTGGTCACCTCGACCGCATCATCATGATGGTCATCCCCTCCAACCTCGTTTCCCTCCAACGTAGCAGTCTCGGCTGGAGCGGTAGCCTCTTCCTCAACCTCCTGAAGAGCCTGGGCAAACTGAGGATCAACAAAGCCGAGACCCACGAAATCAGAGGCCTTCAAAGTGCCGGCCTCTCTCTCCCTGATGTCATCCCATTTGATAGTGGCTTTGATACCTCTTTCAAGGTATTCAAAGTCGAAGCCCGTGAAATCATCAGGGGACTTGTAGTCAGCAATTATCTTCTCAGAGGCATCATTAAGGGAGGCCCTGACAACTGAGTTGACTTTTTGCTGCAGAATGTCATCCTTAGCCTTCAGTGCTGCAGCGTGATCCTTGTCGAGCTGGGAGATGTCCTTCTCCAACCCCTCACCTTCTTCTCAGAGTCCTTCAGCTAAGATTTGAGACGGTCAATCTCTGTGTTCAGAGTGCTCTGGACTCTCTCGGCCTCTTGCCCCTTTTGGATGAGGGGCAATTTCCTCAGAGTCCAGTTGGACAAGTGGTACATAGCTTCCAGGCCCTGCATATTTTATGATAATGAATGTGCGGGAGAACAATCAGATGTTACACTTGGGTGAAGAACAATCAGAAAGATCAAGTCATACCTGAATGGACCTGTGAATGTAGAACTCAACCAGTAGTGGGGTGTCCATTGACCTGAAGAAGCGTTTGTCAGCCTCGGTCATTGTAGAGCTGAAGGCATCTAAGGCCTGAAGACTGTGGCCGACTATGCTGCCAGTTATTTTCTACTGATCCAGATGAGCCGACAGGGCGTCAGCTGAAGAAATGGGAATGGCGGCGTCAGCAGTCTTCTTCTTCGGCCTCTGATCCTCAGGGGCATGACCTTCTGGATCCCTCTTCTTTGTTGCTAGGGGCTTAGAGGCAGAGTGAGTTGGGGGAGGAGTGTTAAGGCCTTCTTTCTTGGCAAGTCTTGTCAAGATGGGTGCAGCCATCTCCCAAAGCTCGTCCGAAATGTCTTATGGTCGCTCTGTAAAAAATTAGTATATTTGAGTTAGATAATCAGATATGAATAAACTCAGAGGTTAAACTTAAAAAACAAAAATGCTTACCAAGCTCGGCAAGGGGACTTCCACCTAGACCTGTCCCAGAGAGGAAGTGGGGAGTCATCAAGTGCTCGAACCTGACGAGCAGACCATATACCCCCTGATCTTGAAGGGCTTTCACCTTCTGAAGGTTCGATGGCCTCAGGCCAGGGTCAGCCCTCGCAGACATTGTAACTTTACCCCACCTCAAGGGCATCCTCGGCTCTAGAATTGATAAGGGAACACATGGGCCAAATTCCCATGGCCCAGAAGCAAAGAAATACCAAGGCTTCCAATTATGGTTGGAAGTCTGGGTTACTTGAAGCATTTTTTTCTCAGGCTTCCGAGCTACAAAATGGTAGTAGCTCGGACGATTTTTGGCCGAGGAGGGGACATAGCAACCTACGAAGACCTGAACTGGAAGGTCTGGGTGGTGGACAGCCTTCCATAGGACTATGGCCCCTATTATGACTCTCCAGACATTGGGGGATAGTTGAGAGGGGGACAAATTGATGTAAGAAAGGATGGATTTGATAATAGGGTGAATGGGCAGACGAAAACCCAACTTGAACATCTGCTCGTATAGGCAGATCTCACCATCTCGGCCATGATAAGCCCTCTCCTCCCTCAGAGGTCTCCTAAGTTTTATTGAAGGACTGATAGCATACAGGTATCTGAAGCAGAGAAGGTCTACCTCAGTAATAGTACTCTCGATCTCGGACGCCTTAGAGATGTCGACATTTCTCTCAGCCGCATCATCATCATCCAACTCAATGTCGGTCGGAGCAGATGTTGATGGGTTACTCGGGAACCTCTGAGCGAACTCGACACCAGTAAAGCCCGACAGAGGAATAGCATCAAGTGGTGGTTATATAGACACACTTGGCTCAACAACTTCAACCTCTGAGGAAGAGGCTGAGGTGCTTGAGTGATTATGGGACGAGGCTCGGCTGGAGACCTCGGCCTGATCAGGGGCCTGATCAGGCCGAGGTGTGAAGTCCATGGCCTCCTGAAAGGAATCCAGAGACATGGGGTCTGAGGTAGAAGATTCAGACTCAGACATCGGTATGGGATCAGCAGGAACCTCTGTCTAATAGAAAAACTCTGGGGGGTCAGGATATATCACCCTCAGAGGTGATGGAAATATGGGTCTAATGGGAAACTCTTGTGACCTACGAGCCTCCTCCTGTGCTCTTTCTATTTGTCTAATCATTTCTAAAGTCTTCTCTCTAAGGGAGGGGAACTCCTCAAGAAGCTGATATAAGGGTCTGAGCATCAGAGGATGACACTACACTTAGGATTCCTAAAGCTACAAACAAGATTTCCTAGTGAAGTAAAGCAGTAAAAGATCAAACTACCTGACTGTAGCAAGAATTGTTCGCCGGAAATAATGCTGATCTCGCCGGGAAACTCAGAAACTCACCGGAAAACTTGAAAATAAGGAGACTTGCAGGAAAAATGAAGGAAAAAGTGTGGCAAAGGTTACCTAAGGGTGGAATAGTAAGGAGGAGACGAGAAGACGCAAGAAAACCACCTTCCAAAGCCTCAGCAAGGATCTTTTAGAGAGAGAAAGCTGCAGGAACGAGAGCGCTAGAAATGGGAGAAATGAAGAAGAAAGAAGGGAAATAGGGTTCAAAACCCTTAAATACTCAGGCACAACTCCCAAGGCCCATCATTGCCTGGGGAGCCCCAAAGGGCGGTTAAATAGCACACGTCCATCAAGCAAGCCTACTTCAGTATTGGATAAGTGTCAAACAAGCATTGGCTGGTAATAGACAGGCCTCGGAGGTATGATAATCCCTTAGACACCTGCCCCCACATATGACTAAGGGCTGGGGGTGATTGATATGCCCCAAGTGTGACCTCGGCCCAGAGACACAAACCTCGGCCCAGATTATGGCCGACGTTGGGAACACGCAATATCAGCCCTCGGCCATAGCAAGGTCGGCCCAGGCCGACCCTACTGCCAGCCTCTACAAGGGTAACCACAAGGATCAGCAGCATTCACATATGCCTTGAAATGGAAACCTCGGCCAGACATAGGCCGAGCTCGCAGGAAGCCACCAGCAACCTCATCAAGACATCGGTCGATACTCCAAACACCCTAGCTCAACCTCGTCCATTATCTCGGCTGGGATTAGGCCGACCTTGTCCATCGTCTCTGCTGGGATTAGGCCGAGACCTCCATGGAATACTCGGACTGAACAGGTACCTAGACTTACCAACCTTGGCCTCCCATAAGCCGAGGTCATACCCCAGGCGCGATAGCCGAGCATCGGCTGACATTTGGATAAGGGCACGTGGACACAAATCAGTTATAATAAGATTATTCCCCACACGTGGGGAGAATATTACATCATCATTCTCTACATGTGACAGTGACAGATGGCTTTCCCATATTGGTGAGGTAAACAGACACATGCTCATTGCATGCATGGGGGGGTACATTACACCCCCTAGATACTATATATAGAGGTCATCCTCTACCTTGCAAAAGATCCCATATATTCAACCCTAGCTGAAACTCTGTCTAGATACACAGTAGAGAGAGAAAGCTTGAGGGATTGTATCCATGACCATTAGTACCTTATTGTAGTGAGGTTATTCACACACACACACAGTGGACGTAGGCCAATTTAGGCTGAACCACTTATATCCTGGTTCTCTCCCCTCTTTTCCTCATCCCATCCTCTTATCTTTACATAACTATGATGCCATTATTGTTCTTAGATTGAGCTTGAAAACACCTTATCTGGTGGTGATAATTCCAGCATCATCACTCAGATACGTCCATCCATCCGAAGTAAATGGTTTGAATAAAGAAGTAAATGAAGGTTATTGCGGAGTACATTCAGCACGTAGATCACTAGTGAAGCATGTGTCTATGCAAGGTTATATATGGCCCACCATGAAAGAAGATTGTGCGGACTATGCGAGAAAATGTGACAAGGGCCAAAAATATGCCTCCATACACAGAAGTCCAAGGGAATACCACATGTCGATCACCTCCCCTTGGATATTTGCAATGTGGGGAATAGATTTGGTCTGCCCCTACCTAAAACTAGAGGTTGGTTCAAGTACATGGTGATAGTAGTAGATTACTTCACTAAATGGGTGTAAATCGAGTCCTTAGTAAATATGCCATAAAAAAAGTTTTCCAATTCATATACAAGAACATTATTTGTCGAAATGGGATTTTACACGCCTTCATCACTAACCACGATGCGCAATTAGATAACCAAGGGTTCGAAGATTATTACACGAGCTCCAAAATCTAGAAGCTGCACTCTGCACCAGGTTATCCGTAGTGTAATGTGAGAATATGCAGTCCCTCTAATAGTATGTTTTATGCAAAGATGGTCCGAATAAACACAAGTTCAAATATTATATTTTTTTAATTTTTAAAGATTGAAACTTTAAACTAAATTAACCAAATTAAACTTAGCATCAATTTTAAAAATATTCTTGTGGGAAACTGATTTACCAAATTTTACCTTTTTATCTTAAAGCATGCATTTAAGGTGATTGCGGATAAATTAAATAAATCAACCACAAGATTCCAATATACGAGGAAAACCATAAAAGACAAAACCTCTAATGGCCCAGCCAAATAGTTCACTATGAAGCGAAATTACAAAAGATAATAGTAGACTTAAACAATGACTCTATCCCCTATAAGCCTTGATTCTCTTCAATCTTTGACTGCTACTCCACAGTGTAACGTAGGAGTCCACCACGCCAACTGCCATAATGCACGAGGCCACACAAGTCTCGATATCCAACAGTAAGGCTCAGCAGCTGTCAAACACCGCAAATAATAAGTACGGAGTTCACCACACGAAACAAGTTCTCTATAGATGAAATAAACAAACTATCGTGCCTAATTTCAAGATCTCAACGCATATAAATTATGTAATTTGGAACTTTTAACGTATAGGGTGAAACTTAGAGTTTGGAACTTTTGTAAATAGGTAGGAAAATATTTTTCGCCAAAAGTCCTTTAAGATTTTGAGTCCAGCACGCCTTAAAAACTGAATGCATGAAATTCTAGCCGACGGCTCGTTTGAACGAAGACACAAGTCGTTTGAATGAGAATTGCACTTTCATTTGAATGGCATCTCAATTCATTCAAATGAAGCATAAATCTCATTCAAATGAACTTCTAACGAGCTACTAATGAGGTATGACATCCTCTATAGAGGAACCTCATTCAAAAGTTGTTAGATCGTCGTTCTAACGAGATCTTAATCTCATTTGAACAAAAATGAAGTCGTTCTAATGAAACTAGTAATTTCGTTCTGATGAGATTTATTACTACCAAACGTTTTATGAATTAAAAAAATAGTTCCTAGGTCTCATAATTAATATGCATTCATACTTGTGAAACCCTCGGTAAATGTGAAGATAAACTTGGCACTAAACACGGCACGACATATCCAATCTTGGAAGCTTGGCCGCTATGTCTTCATTAAATAATTTTCATAAGATCATGGGATCAAATGAAAGTCTATCTTACGACTCAAGCGTTTTGTCCGGAATAATGCCAATTACATACAAATTGACTCGATTGAAAATTTGCACTTATAAATCTCCCCATTTGACTATTCCGAAACAAAACCAAAAAAAATCCTGTGGGTCATCAACCTCTCTAAAAAGACTCATTTCCCAACCCCAAAAAGAAAAAAATACAGGCGTTCGACAGACACACAAACCTGAGTTAGCTTTGTTTTGCTTGAAAAACCTTGACGCATTAATATAACCTTGTAACCCTGAATACTTAAACACACCTTTCAAATGCAAAGAGAATATAACAAGAATACATCCGCAAATGAATAACCATATAACAATATCTAAATAATCTCAACCTAGGTAAGATGTCTCCCCCAAAGATAAAGATATCCTAATCATGCAAAGGACAGATACCATCTCTCCCCTTTTTGTTCAAGAATAGACAACGTAAGATAACATAAAAAAATTACTCCCTCAAAATCGAATCTCCCCCTAAATACGTGATCTTAAGATACCAATACGAGAAAATTTGAAACCGCAATTTTAAACATAGGGACAAGGGAATAAAGCATGCAATGGTGTAAAGTGTAGCAAACACACAATTTGAAAACTTAAGCATAAATAATCCAAATGACTAAGCATATGGCAAATATGGACAAAATGTAAACTACAAAGACTCAAAAACACAATATCATATATAATATATGCAAAATATATCAATGAAAATCCGCTACATATATATATATATAAACGACCACAAACTCGACATAAAACACATAAACTTTACACACTAGCATATTATCGATGTGTCTAAACATGTGGGATGGAATGAATGAGCTTGAACTAGACACAAGTGAATTATGATCCAAACACTAAAATATGTTCAAGAAGTTCTAATTGATCACAAAACTTTATCAAACTAAGGTTTAGCCTCAATTGACAAGATAAAGTGAACTTGATAAACAAAAAAGCACAATGCACACAAGCATAAAATATTGGTGATCTACAAATCAATAGCATCATGAAAAAATAAGCATAACTACGATTCATTGTGCAAACCCATTGATCTTCAGCTAAACACCCTCAAAAGATAAACATATAACATATTTTCTATTATTTTATTTTCTCAATTCTTTTGAAGTTGTTTCTTTTTTAGGGATCAAACAAACTAAACTACATTGGGCTTTGTTAATTTTTTTATTTTTATTGCCTTTAATCTTTTCATTAGAAGCCCTTTTCTGCGAACCCTTACAATTCAAATAAAGCTCACGGGTAATGGCTCATACATGCATAAATCCCCTCTAGTCACAAAACATGTTGATGACAAAATTGCTGGGAGAACAGCTCCCAAAGATCAAATATACATATAAAGTTAAAATTCAAAAAGCTCGTGCATTTGTGTGTGAAGACATATAGAAAGTCGAATTCATTAAGCCAATCAAGTTCGAAACAATTCTGTGCAAGCATGATTAAGAACAATCAAAGTATTTACAATCATAAACAAAGGTCGTAGCCATATGAAAAGTATGGAGTGAATTGGATTCAAACACACCAATATGTCACACCAAATGTGGAAAACTAAAAGAAACAAGGCCAAAAATCTTTTTGATTGTTCCTAATATTTTCAAAAGAAATTACCAATTTTTGAAAACAATCACTAACTCAAAAGATAAACAAAATCTTTTTGTACTTTCATTATGACTCAATAAAAGAAAAAATAAAATGCAAAAGATACACATGTGATAATACTAGTATACATATATCATGAAGCACAAACTAGAGTATGACAAACATGCTAACATAATCAACCATTAGATATAGCATGGGAAGTATCATGTGTAAGAAAATGAAAATCAACAAGTCTAATATGTAAAGCCTCTAAATTTGATTTTCTAACCCATGTAGGTGTAACATGACGCTTTGGGGCCTTGGGAGTCGTGGCGACCCTATTCTTATACTTACTGAGACCGTACTTAAGATCATAATAAAAATTCCTAAGGTGATATTTCCTACCACAATGAGTGCAAGTGTAAACACAGTGAGGGGTGTTACTTAACGATTGAAATTTCCTAACATTCCTAGTTGACTCTGTCAAACGTATGGTCTTGCTTTGGAAGAGGAAGAATTACTATAATCGAAGCCAATTCCACACTTGTCATCTTTAATTTGGACGGTGCCTAATATTTTCCAACTTTTTCAACCTAGACTCCAAATCAAATTTGACTCTACTCAAATCTCTCACTCTCTCCTCAAGCTCAATTATCCTCGACTCAAGTAAACGCCTAGACTACTCAAACTCTAGAAGCTTTTTCTTCATAGCATCCATCAAACCAAGGAGGTTATATCTCTCACCCTCAACATATTCAATCTTGTCTTGAAGAGTCCTCTCGCATTCCTTAAGATCCTCACTCAAAATACTTTCATTATTTCCTATGGCACGTTCTTTTAACCTAGCTTCCAACTTCAAGTTATCATTATTCAACTTTAAAGTTTTCGCATACAATTCACGAACGGAAATCTATAGTTCACTCTCCTCCTCGTACTCTTCTTCATCCTCACTCTCCACTCTCTCGACAATCACTCACTTGGGGTCAATAAATGATAGCCTCGAAAGTGTCATGTAAAGGAATATCTCCATGGGAAGATTTTTCATCAAAGCTCACATGACTCGCCGTGAACGCAATAAAGTTACGCTCAATGGGAATCATTTCCCTCTTTCGGATCACTATAACTAAGGGTAGCATTAAATGTTATTAGTTTCTTACCCACCTTCCTTAGTTTAGTGGCGCACCCAGCTACCCTATGGCCATAATAATCATAACCATAGCATCTCTTTTACTCATCACTCTTAATGTTCTCATTATGGTTCTTAGGGATGTGATTGGCCTTGTTATTCTTATTTTTCTCAAACCTTTTTGCATCTTTCAATTACTTTTGGAATTTGAGAAATTTCTTGAATTTCTTTTTCAACATGGTCGTATCCTCATAATCGATATCAGACTCATCATCTGAAATAAATGTTTCCTACTTTTGGGCTTTCAAAGAAAAAACCTTTGCTTTTTTCGTCACATTCTAGGAGATAAACATGTCAAGCTCATAAGTTTGTAAGTCACTTACAAGCTCTTCACGTTTCGTAGAGTCTAAAGTATCCAAAGAATTCAAAATATTCACCTTTAGATTAAATCTATTAGGAAACGACCTTAAGATCTTCTTTATCATTTGGTTATCGGGTATCTTCTCTCCTAAATTAAATGAAGAGTTAAATATGTCGAACATTCTAGCGTAGAACTCATCAAATGTCCATTTTAATTTTTTCGAATTGGTTGGTGAGGTTTTGAAGTTTAGAAGCCTTAACTTCACTAGTTCCTTTATAGGAGAGTTGGAGTATATCCCAAGCCTCTTTTGACATTTCACATGTTATTATACGACGGTATTCCTCCAAGGTGACATAACAGAATAAGGCATTTAAACCTCGATGATTATACTGTGATAATTTATGATCAGCCTCACTCCATGATTTATAGGTTTTAAGTCAATTTCCCATCCATCTCTTATGATCGGTGGAGACCACCCTTTAATAACTTCTAACCACACATGTTCATCTATTGCCTTAAGTTCTGATATCATACGCATTTTCTAATATGAGTAGTTCGGTCTATTAAACATGGAGGTTCTAAAACCATCAAATCCTCTAAAACTCATTCCTAAAGTCACGAGATCAACACAAAAAAAAACTGAGAATGTGCAGTCGCTCTAACAGTGTGTGCTTAGGCAAATATGGTCCAAATAAATAGAAGTCCATTTTTTATATTTTTTAAATTGTTAAAGATTGAAACATTAAACTAAATTAATCCAATTAAATTTACCATCGATTTTAAAAACTTTTTTGTGGGAAAATAATTTCAAATTTTATCTTTTTACCCTAAAGTGTGCATCTAAGGTGATTACAGGTAAATTAAATTAATCAACCACAAGACGTCGATGTACGGGGAAAACCATAAAAGGAAAAACCTCGAACGACCCAGCCTAATAGTTCACTATGATGCGGAATTACAAAAGATGATAGTAGGAATTACTGAATGTCTCGATCCCCCACAAGCCTTGACTATCTTTAATCTTTAATTGATCCTCCATAGTGCAATGCAGGAGTCTACCCACGCCAGCTGCAATAATGCATGAGTCCATACACATCTTAGTATCCACCGATAAGGCTCAGCAACCGTCAAACACTACAAACAACACGCACGGAGTCCACTACACAAAATAAGTTTTCTCCAGATGAAAGAAATAAACTTTGGTGCCCAATTTCAAGATCTTAAAGCATATAAATTATGGAACTTGGATCTTTAAATGTATAGGGTGAAACATAGGGTTTGGAACATTTTTAAAGAGGCAGAATTTTTTTTTTTGCCAAAAGTCCTGTAAAATTTTGAGTTCAACGAGCCTCAAATACTGAATGAACAAAATTCGAGACTGCGACTCGTTCGAATAAAAATAGAATTCATTTAAACGAGAATTGCACTCTCCTTTTGAATGACATCTCAATTCGTTCGAACCAAGATGCAATCTCATTCACATGAGCTTCGGCTACTAACGTGGTGTAACATCATTCGCAAAGGAACCTCGTTCGATGGTCGTTAGATTGTCGTTCTAACGAGATCTTAATCTCGTGTGATAATTAAGTCGTTTAAACTAAACTAGTTATTTTGCTCGTCGTTATTGGTTCTCTTTCAAAATGTGTTTAAAACTAAAAATTATTTTTCGATAAAAAATAATTAAAAATTAGTTCCAAATGTTTTAAACAAAAACAAAAACCCTTAAAATAATATTTCCAAGGTCTCATAATTAATACGCATTCATGCTTGTGAAATCCTTGGTAAAGATGAAGACAAACTTGGCACTAAAAATGACACGACATATCTAATCTTTGAAGCTTGTCCACTATGTCTTCATCAAATAATCATCATAGCCTCATGGGATCAAATACAAGTCTATCATATGACTCAAACGCTTTGTCTCGAATAATGCCAATTACATACAAATTGACTCGATTAGAAATTTGTCCTTACATAATGGACAGACATAAGTGATCAATACGACTTTACTATGGGATGAAGAAAAGGATGGGCGTGTGAAGGGGAACTGGATTAATGAGCTACATGGTGTCCTCTAGGCAAACAGAAAAAAGCCACAAATAGCGGTAGAAAAAAACCCTATATGTGGGCTTTTAGAATAGAGGAAATTGTCCCAATAGAGATCAATTTACCTTATCATCACGTCCTTGACATTAACTCGCCACAAATCGATCTGATGAGAAGATTGGATTAGATGTGGTAGAGAAAGTCAGAGCACATGTTACACTTAGAGTTGCTGTGTACCAACAGTAAACTGCTCGATTTTACAACAGTAGTGTAAAATTGAGCACCTTAAGGGAACGGGATTATGTGTTAAAGAAGGTTATCCAGAAGGGAAACAAGCTGGAGCTTAATTGGCATGGTCCATATAGAATATTTGTTGTTATATAACCAATAATGTATAGGATCGAGACAATAACTGACTGGGTTGAAGAAAGACAACTATATTTACTTGTGTAAAACATTTCGAATATAGTTTGATCCAACCAAACGCCCGTAAATATTTTCAAAATTAGCATGATAAGAAAAAAATGAAGATAAAATATGTGATAAAGGATCGATCATTACAAAAAAAATACATAAAAATGTTCTTTACAGATATAATAAAAAATGTTGAACGATAAACACTTGAAGATCAGGCTAATGGGACATTATCAGTAGCAACAGGATCAAGGGCATCAATAATGGTAGTATCTTCAACGGGGAGAAGAACATCCTTATTGGTAGAAACTTGATTAGTTTAATAATTTTCTCATCCTCAGAAGAGGAATCCTACTCAATCTGCTTGGGAGTGAGTGTTATAGCATCCGCATCATCACCTTCCCACTTCTTAACTTCGGCGACTATATTTGGGTAGAGTTTCATGACCCTCTTCTTTAGTTCCTCATAGGCATCAAGAAATAAGGCCATGATGTTTACATTATAATCAATAGATGATTTATACTTCTCCACCTCTATCTCCTTGTCCTTTGCTAAAGCTTCTTCAACCTATACATATTTCTGACTAGTCGTCTCTGAGGCCTGGTTAGACACTTCCAAGTCTTCATTTTATTTCTTTAAAGCATTCTCCAAGATCCTTAACATTGAAGCATCCGTGTTGGCCTGGTTTGTCAACTTGTTAAACTCCTCCTCAGCCTGTTTAAGGGAGACTATTGTGGCGACGACTTCCTTATCCTTTCGCTTTAACTTAGTGAAGGTCTTCTTCAAATTGTCTTCTGTATCCTATAGATTATCCTTCAACTTGGTATATTCCTTAATCAATGACTCTATAGTGCTTCTCTATTCCTCATAAGCCACGTGGTTGGTGACTAAGGTAAATTAGAAGTTTTGGGTCCTTTTTCACTTAAACGAGTCACAGAGAAGTCAAGGCAGTGCGTCTTAAAGAGAAGTGGAATGTAAGAAAGAATAAAAGTGTACATATTATGTTTTGCCCATTCCACTCACGTGTAAACTTACAAGACCTATCCTTCTCGTGGCTCCTGAACTACCAATCACCCATCGTGAACACATACTGACCTCTTAAACTATAGTTACTTATTTGAATGACCTTAATCATCCTCAAAAATGACTTTCTGGGAGAGAAATGGTAGTATCCAAGGGCCTTAGCATTCTCTTTCATGCTATGGATATATCTGAAAATATGTCCCCAATGAGGTCAAATCGAGTTTGGGCCTTCCAAAACATCATTGCTCCCAGGATAGTCCTATAAGCATTAAGGGAAAGTTGAGTAAGGGTGACACCATATCCACTTAGAATAGATCTAATAATGGGTTGAAAGGGTAAGCAAAGACAAACTTGTAGGGACCACAGGGGAAGGAAAATTTCATCTGAGCAAGAAGTGTCATAAACTCTCTCTTTACTAGGGAAAACCTAATATAGATGCAAATGGGATACTATATTTATCCCTCAAGGCATCCAGTTCATCCTCTGATACAGGTATACAACCTAGCATCAGTGGTTAAGGGGTCATAAGATGCTGAAGAGTGACCTAAAGAACTCTCCTCTTCAATTAATTCATTACCTACTAGTTCCTCTAGAAGGGGAGTGGATGGGATAGGCCCCACATACACTGCTCTATCATACAAATCTCTCTTAGGGGAATAATCCAAATCTCCGGTAGATATAAATAAATTATTCACCAAAGTCTCAACACCCACTTGTTATTCTAATGAGTTAACTGCCTCTGGATCCTCAAAACCAAAACCCTCAAAGGGCACTTCGATCGGTAATAGGACAAAACCAACAAAAGAACTTGCCCTAGGAGTACAATTAGGGTGCCCAGGATCATCTTTAGGGCGAATGACTTGTAGGGGGTTTGGAAACTCGCTTGCTAGAATAACTGGGCAATTAATGTCCAACTCAGACAAATACTTTAACCATCTATGCACATGGGGTTCGAAACTCATCAAGGCTGAACAAAATTAGGGTATTGTGAGGTTTGGGGGCTATAGAAAAGGAAAAACCAAAGATTTCTCAAAAGGTGTCCAAAACTCAATAAAACCCTTAAAATGGCGAGAACCTAGGCCAAACATCTCAATAGCTACCTGATTAGGCATAACTTCTTCCCATTTATCCCCGTAATTTAGAAGATTTTATCGCTGCGCACAATGTAATTCAAGTGGATTATATCGTATCTTTGATAATGGCAAGTTTCTAATGAGTACGTCGAGTTTCGTGTGTTCATCATCAATTTTGCAGGTGTTTGGTGTTATAAACCAAGTTTCATACCAAAATCTCCAAGGAAACACAAGAAATCAAGGTTACTTCAAAGACTGACAAAAGGGAACCAAACCCTAGGGAGGAAAAACGAATCGAATCCCTCATGGTCAAAGCTTCTGTAAAGGATGGAAAAAGCGAACCGAACCGAACCATTTACCCGGATTGATTTTGTTATTGAATTTTTGGATTTATCCACTTGTAAAAATAGAGTCCTAGTTGGTTCAAACTCTGGTTTTTCGTAGTTAATAAATGGTAAACTCCTCCCAAACGTGCAAGAGGCTTATAATTCTTGAAGGAAGCTTTGTAATTCATTTAGAAGGAGAAGAACAACAAACCCTAGTTATTTTCAAGTTTCAATTCCAGTACAAGTATTCTAATTTCTGTTTCAATATTTGTTCTAGTTGTTTGTCCACTTATAATTTCACCTCTTCTTCATCTTCATTACTCAATAAAAATGTTTGCAATCCTTCCTATCATGTTGTTTTCAAATTTTCATATTTTCGGCTAGATTTTCAAGGTCAGGATGCATGAACCCAACCTGATGTGATAGTTGTATGTACATAAAATTAATCCTCTAAATTTAATGGTTTGATTATGACTGTATTGCATAGAAATACGATAATTGTAGATCTTTAGGCCTCGTTTGCTTCTGAGTAAGCGGGATTCTTTAGAATATAATTTGAGTGTAACTATTAAAATATTGATTTACTCGTCCTAAGATTAAGTATGATGCGGGCTTGAACCTCATATACAGAATGCTTAGGAGTACTAAATTATGGGTCTAATTAATCATTTAAATTTACGATTAGTTTTATATCATCAATACACTAGGGTTGGGGGATTGTATTCCCATCCTATTTTCTCATCATAAAGTTTAAAGTTTTAAATCATTCTTCATTAGTATTTTAGGTAATTTAGAATAGTTGCACTCTTTCATAATTTCATAGTTTCATCTAATGGTAACCAATTCCCAAATCAAATCATCTTTACTTTTTTTTTAAAGTCAGAGTTAGGATTTCATTCATCTGTCCAACGTTGCTACAATTCCATTGTCCTATTTCCCTGTGATACGATCCCGACTTACTGGGTTTATTACTAACACGACAGGCTTGCACTTGAGCCTAGAGAGAATGCACTTCTGAGACACATTCTTAGTGGCGTCAAGTTTTTGGCGCCGTTGCCGGGGAGTTAGGTAGACTTAGGAATAGATCGAGTCAATCTAAAACTTTGACCAAAAATTTCAAAAAAATCAAAAAACATATAAAAATTCAAAAAGCACAAAAAGATTCATCACCATCTCTCATAAGCTATTAATGAAAAGTTTTGAACCCACTCCAACTCCCCATAATACTCCAACCCACATTCACAAAAACCCTATTGTTGAGTACGACCCTGATAGCCCGCACACTCCAAATGCTCCACAGTTCTGGGTTACACCTCCCACACCATCACACTCAATCTCAAACAACACGTCATTTTCCTTCTTAGGTCACACTTCAAAGAGCACTCCTAGTATACCAAGTGAGGATACCGAATCTTTGAGAGAAAGAGACATGTCACAACATGGTAGTGCAGCTGTCGACGAGGGAGAGACCCCGTATCGTCCTTTGAGAGACGTCTTATATCCCGAGCGCACTATCACTCGGGGATGCATTTTACTCCCGTAAAAATCTGGGCAATTTTGCTTCAAAAATGGGATGATCCAAATACTTCCCACTTACCATAGACTGGATTCAGAAAAGCCATATGCCCACATTATGGAATTTGATGAGGCATGCGAGACGCTCAGTGATCAAACTTGCACAAAAGATGTGCTCCGCCTCAAACTCTTTCCATTCTCGCTAAAAGATAAGGCTAAATCATGGTTATGGTCTTTACCTCCAAATTCGATTTCATCATGGAACGAATTACAATCCAAGTTTCTCAAGAAGTTCTTTCCTCCACGTCGAATAAATACCATCAAGGCTCAAATTCAAACATTCCGACATTTAAAAAATTAGTCATTCGAACGATGCTACGAGCGTTTCAATGAGTTAATTGCCTCGTGTCCCCATCATGGTTTTGACAAAATGCAAATCATTTCCTTTATCCATAATGGGCTGAATATTAACTCCAAGCAACTCTTTGAGACTATGGGTAGTGGTTCGTTTGTCAACTTAGATGCCCATGACGCTGAGCTTCAACTGAGGTGTGTCACCGAAACTACCCACTCTTGGGATACATCTGATCCTAACCCTCATAATCAAAATCGTCAAGTGACCACCACTCCATCGGCGTCCGGCCTATTTCACGCAGAAAAGAATTCTATAGCGGACAGTCGACTCGATATGCTTGAGAAAGGATTGCGAGAAGTACGTGAGGTATTGGGAAGAGGACCAACCGGATCCAGCCCTAACCCTGTTGAGAAGGTGTGTGCGATTTGTGAGGCGGGTCATTCAACTGAGGAATGACCGACTATACCCACCTACAAAGTGATGCTTCAAGATCAAGTTAGTGGCATTGGAGGTTTTAAGGGTAATTTCGGTGCCCCGCATGGGAATTCTTACAACCCTTTATGGAAAAACCACCCAGGTTTTAGCTATGGGCAACAACATGCTGCGATGAATCCTAATTCACATGTTTCCCCTCCTCCACCACCGCATTTTCAACAAGCTCCACACATGCAAGGACATGTACAATGTAACAACCCGCCTAATAAGATACCGGGCGATCACTCCAATATTAAATTAAAACAGGAGTTTCATATGGATCATTCTTAGCATCACTGTCGAAAATCCAATTAATTACTAATATCCTATTAGGTGGCCGTTAAAAACTTTTGTCTAACTACTCTTTTTAGCGCACAAATTAAAACATCCACAATTAAATGCGTAATGAACTGAAATTGAAAAGAAAGGAACTTAAAATAACCGAACACTCGGTCCAAAATAATACAACCATATCGAATGCTGTACTGAAAGAATAAATAAATGCAATTGAGCCATTGGCTCGAATGTTTATACAGTACCTCCTATCTAGAGTACAACGATGGAAGCGGCTATCAAAAACTTGCACGCATCCACAGCTGCTGCAGCAGACGTCTGACTCGAAAGAATTTGCATCCAGGCATCCCTGTGTCTGGACACCTATACATATATAGTATAGAGAAAGAAAGGAGAGTAGACAAACGGGTCAGAGCCCGAATGTTTAGAAAATATTTTGCAAGTGCATAAATGCTTTATTTTTAGAAAAATAGTTTTATCTCATATTTAAATTGGTATCGCACTCTCGTGAGATACCCCTCACCTCTCCTCTAACAGTGCACTCCTAGCGCATCCCTTAAACCTCCTAGTCAAGCTACCCTGCTAAACTAATCTAATACCCAACCACTATCTAACCTAGATAGTCAAACAGATGTACTAAAGGCTAACTTCACTTTAGTCTCGACGCTATGCCATGTTCGTGCGTGGGGTGTCTCGCGAAGCGAAATCCAAACAAGGAACCCCCCCCGATACACTACTATGCAGCAAGGTCGATCTTTGAGATCCGCCAGTCCCTCAGTACAGAAAGATATATATAATGTATATACCATAAACATTTAATAATATAAGATCACTAAGGATTAAACTTCTCCCCAGTCTCAACACAGTGCCATATTCGTGCGTGGGGTGTCTCGCGAAGCGAAATCCAAACAAGGAACCCCCCCGATACACTACTATGCGGCACGGTCGATCGTCGGGATTCATTAGACCCTCGGCACCCAATTTATACATATACATACATCTACAATATACTTCCGGATAATATAAATATCTCCCGGACAGAGGATTACTTGATACATAAAGTATTTATAAATACTTATTCTTTTCATTTTGAAAACTTCCATTTCCCTTCTCATATCCAGGAAATGTATTTAAAAGCCAATTCATTATCATGAATTGCTTTAATAAATCATATACCTTTTAAAAGCCAGTTTTATTATCATAAAATGCTTTTCCTTATCAAAATATCCCATTTCCCTTTTTATACTCAGGAAATGTATTCAAAGACATTTTCATTATCATAAAAATGCTTTGATCAAAACATATGCTTCCACATCCCTTCTTCCATCCGGGAAGTGTTACCGAAGCCAATTTATATATAACCCATTTCCCTTCCTATATCCAGGAAATGTAATTAAAGCAAATCCATTATTATGAACTGCTTTAATAAACGCGTTCTAAGACCGCACGTCCGGATTTCTCCACTGTGCGCGCCCCTAAATGGCTATCATCTTCCAGGGCCTCCAAGACAACCTGGGATCCTATATCGAAACACGTCGGGAAGCGGCCATGAGCCTACGTGGTAGCCAAGACCACACCCGGAATCTCCCTACCCCCGCAGAAAATATACAACCATAAGCGCTCCCATGGCCTAGGACTATATCCACCCTGCATCATTAGCCAGGGGGCTTCACCATACGAACGAAACTTCCCTTATGATAGCGATTTAGAGAGGTGTGTATCCTCAATTTTATTAATTATGAAAATCATTTATTTTTCCATTTTGAAAATATTCATTTATGTATTTTCAAAATCATTTCCATCATCATATATATATATATACCTAAAACACACAGTATATACATATCCTATACATTCTTCCTAGAATATATATATAAACGGCCTTAGTGGCCTATAGCATCTAACGATGATAATAATCCCAAAGATTCCCTCCGAGAATCATAATCATGCATTGATAGTTGCATGATTCTAAATCCAAAGTATTTCTTACTTTGTTCAATACTAATTACCTCCATCATCTCTCAAAGGTTTATTTATCCTCAAAACCCTTATTTAGGATTCCCCATAAAAATCCTAAATGGTAATTCAACTCCCCATACTCTTAAAGGGAGAAAACTATAAATTCTAGCCTAAGCGAATCGATTCGCCCCTTTAGCGAATCGATTCGGGTGGGCGAATCGATTCGGTTCCCAATCCGAATCGATTCGGAAAGTATTCTGCAAACAGGTCTGTAAATGGCGAATCGATTCGGTCTGTACCCGAATCGATTCGGCCCATTGCAGAAACCCAATTCCCCTTAGGCGAATCGATTCGGCCTGTACCCGAATCGATTCGGCCTGTTCGAGGGTCACAGTTTGGGCGATTTCTCAAACTCCAAAATACCCAAAAATCAATCCAAATTCATTTCCATGGTTTCTACTCTACACCAAAAATCATCCCAAACATCTACACAATAATTTCTAGCCTTTATTTTTCCAATTCCCGATTTGATTTCCGAGTTGGTACTTTCAACCGGGAGCTGTCATCTTGTAAAAATCATATAAAATCAAGGAAAAATCAAAAAAATACGCGGTCGGCGCCCACGCGACCGTATCGAAAAGATCTACAACTTTCGTGTTTTGGCCGAAAGCTAAATCATTTATCTTCTTGGCCGAAAATGACCCCAAAGGCTGCGGGTTACTATTCATTATCTCTCCCAAAATCCCAAACTCCATTTTTGTCCATTTTTGTTGTTTCTAACCTCACCCAACAACTCAATAAACATCTAATCTATGTTTTACAACTAACACATCAATTATTTCGGGGTATTAAATCATTTCTCTTAGTTTTTGGATCTTAAAACCCCAAACCCTAGATTTGACATTTCTCCCATTTCAATTCCATCTATTACTCCATTAACATGGTTTTAATACTAGAAATCATTAAGAGTTTACACTACATCAATGTGTAAACTCATAATCAACTTTTACCCAATTTATTTTAAGGGTTCTAACCCCAAAATCATATTTTTACCAACTATGATATGAGATTAATGCACAAAAGTAAATAAAGCAAGTAAACACTTGCCTCGTGGATAAAATCCGACGACCTCGAGTCGAATCCGACGGAGTTTGGCCCAAATCTCCCTTTTCTCCCCTCTTTTCTCCTTCCTCTCTCTCTTCTCTCTCTTTCCTTTCTTTCTTTCTCTTTTCTTTCCCTCTCTCCCTCTTTTTATAAGAGAAAAGGGTTTTAAATCCTTAAAACCCAAAAACGACTCGTTTACCCAATTACGAGTTACTTTTACCTCTAAAATTACCCGAAACTCATTTTCGTCAATCGGACACTCTTTTCCAACTATCTCGGACATTCTGAGAATTATGGCGCAGTCGAAATTCCCATCCGAGGTACTTGACCGCAAATCACTATTCCAACCCAAAATAAATAAATGCGGGTTTTCCCATTAAAAATCTTACCTCGTGTCGCTATACTCCACGGCGACATATAATTAAATTACTTCGACCTATATAGTCCCAAAATAATTTATAACATCCTTCGAAAATTATTAAATCCTCGAAAATCCCAAAAATCACTATTTCGAGAAATTCTCTAAATTGCCAATTTATATTTAATTAGGGAATTTAATGGTCTCCAAAAAGGACGGGTTGTTACATACAAGCACCACCACCTCAAGGATCATATATCCCTCCACCGTGGAGAAGTCTCGAGGATATGATAAATCAATTTATCAACAACCAGACTGCAACTAATGCTAGGCATGAGTGCATAATGAACGACATGAATGCGAACATCTCACAGTTGCAATCATCGTTGAGTATCCAAGAGAAGGGAAAGTTTCCTGCCCAAGGCCAAAGACCGCCCCAAGGTCAATCTAGTGTTAGCTCCACCTTGACAGAACATCAGGAGCAATGTCAATCTGTGACCACTCTTCGTAGTGGGCTAGTCATTGATTTATCACCTCCCCCACACAATGCGACCAAAGACAAGGAGATTTTGTCCGGCACGAAAAAGGCTGAAGATGTCACCTTGAATGAGAGTGAGAAAGAGGACACTGGTGAGCCCAAGGTAGTAGTGAAACCACCCACCGCGGCACCGTTTCCTCAAAGGTTGATTCCTTCCCATAAAGGAAACCCCCGTGATGAAGTGCTAGACGTGCTAAAGCAAGTGAAGCTGAATTTACCTTTCCTCGATGCTATTAAACAAATTCCAGCTTATGCAAAAGTCATCAAAGACTTATTGACGGTAAAAAGGAGGATAAAGGTAAAGAAAAATGTCTTCCTAGCATAGAACGTGAGCTCTATCCTACTCAATGATCTCCCACCCAAGTTCAAAGATCTCGGTGCACTCACCATTTATTGCATCATTGGATAAAATAAAATTGAGAAAGCCTTACTTGATTTGGGAGCAAATGTCAATATCCTCCCTTATTCTATATATAGGAAACTTGATTTGGGCGACCTCAAGCCCACAAAGGTCACTCAAAAATTAGCGGATCGAATCGTGAAGATTCCACGAGGCACAGTTGAGGACGTGATCGTCCAAGTTGACACTTTTTACTTCCCGGTAGACTTTGTGATTTGGTACATGGATCCCTCCTTCACCTCGAGCAACCATGTTCCCATTGTTCTTGGGCACCCATTCTCATCTATAGCTAACGCAATCATCAATACTCAGAATGGGTGAATGCAACTCACTTTTGGGAACATGACTTTAGAGACTCACATCTTTCACATCGCCCAACAGACGGAGGAAGAAGATGATCTTCACACAGTGAGCCTAATAGATGAGATCGTAGTAAATTATTTTGAGGAAACTTATTGTGGATACGCCTTAGGGTCCTGTTTAGTGTCGAGTCAGGAGAGTGAGGGTACGTACACCACATTCAAGAGGGAGGTTGAGGAGTTGAGAAAGTTATTTGATGAGAAAGCGTCGGATGAGTACGCGAGAGATGTAAGTTGGGTTTCTAGATTCGAGGAGTTACCACCGAGGGATACATGCGTGGTTCCCTCCAATAAAAAATTTCCAACCCTAGAGTTGAAGAAACTCCCCTCCCACATTAAATAAGCATACCTAGGAGAGGATGATAAATTTCCTGTTGTTGTCTCCTCTAGCCTAGACGAAGAGCAGGAGGGTAAGTTGTTAAAGATTCTGAGGAAGCACTAAAGTGCCTTTGGTTGGTGCATTATTGATTTAAAAGGGATAAGTCATTTGATTTGCACTCACAAGATCCATCTCGAAGAGGATATCAAGCCCTCGAGAGAAATGCAAATAAGGCTAAACCCTAATATGAAAGTAGTGAGAACCGAAATTATCAAATTATTGGATGTCGGGACTATCTACCCAATCTCGTATAGCAAATGGGTGAGCCCTAATCAAGTCGTCCCGAAGAAGTCGGGTATGACTGTGATTGAGAATGCTAAGGGAGAGCTAGTTCCCCAACGTACTACCACCGGGTGGCACGATTGCATTGATTACCGGAAACTCAATGCGGGAACTAGGAAAGACCATTTCCCCTTGCCATTTATTGATCAAATGCTTGAGAGAGTAGCGGGCCACCCTTATTATTGCTTCCTTGATGGTTATTTCGGATATAACCAAATTGAGGTAGATGTACTTGACCAGGAGAAGACGACCTTCACTTTCCCTTTTGGTACGTTTGCCTACAAACGTATGTCATTTGGCTTGTGTAATGCACCCGCGACCTTTCAAAGGTTCATGTTGAGCTTATTTAACGACATGGCCGAGAGAGGACTCGAGGTGTTCATGGACGATTTCAGCGTTTTTGGCATCTTTTTCGATCTTTGTCTTGAAAAATTGGAAAAAGTACTTGCCCGGTGTGTGGAAAAGAACTTAGTGCTGAATTGGGAGAAATATCACTTCATGGTCACCGAGGGAATAGTTCTTGGCCACATAGTTTCATCCAAGGGGATAGAAGTTGATAGAGCTAAGATAGATGTCATAACTGATCTACCCCCACTAAAATCGCTCAAATACGTGCGCTCCTTCTTGGGCCACGCAGGGTTTTATCGAAGGTTCATTAAGGACTTTAGCGCCATCGCTAGACCCTTAAGCAACCTACTTATAAAGGAAAACCCATTTGAGTGGAGGGAAGCATGCCAAAGTGATTTTGAAAAACTGAAAACCATGCTTGTGTCTTCTCCCATCATGCAAGTTTCGGATTAGTCCTTTTACCATGATGCTAGCGATTACGTGATAGGGGATGTTTTGGGCCAAAGAAAAGACAAACAGGCTCATGTCATCTACTACGCTAGCCGGACCCTTACCGGATCACAACTCAATTACTCCACTACTGAGAAGGAGTTGCTAGCGGTAGTCTTTTTCCTTGACAAATTTCGATCCTACCTTATCGGTTCTCCCATTACTTACTTCACCGAACACGCGGCATTAAAATACCTACTTGTAAAGAAAGATGCAAAGTCGCGCCTCATAAGGTGGATCCTACTCCTACAAGAGTTTAATCTCTCCATTAAAGATAATAAAGGAGTAGAAAACGTCATTGCCGACCACTTATCACGGCTTTCATCCGAAGTCCCTAGAGATCCCATACCCATAGACGAATACTTTCCGGATGAGCAACTTTTTGCTACCTCTTCTTTGCCCTGGTTTGCGGATATAGTGAACTACCTTTTCACGGGAGCCGTCCCTCCCGATTGGACACCGCAAGATAAAAAGAGGTTTATCACTTGGTCGCGCATATTTTTCTATGATGATCCCTTCCTGTTTAAATATTGCGCCGACCAAATTATCCGACAATGCGTACCGGATGACGAGATCCCAAAAGTCATCTAATTTTGTCATTCGGAAGCTTGTGGAGGCCACTTTTCGACGAAAAAGACTGTCGCTAAAATTATGCAATGTGGCCTCTACTCCCCCACAATATTTCGAGATGTGAGCGATGCTTGTAAATCCTGCAATAGGTGCCAAGGGATGGGAGCTATTACTCGATGAGACATGATGCCTCTTACCCCCATACTCATTATTGAGATCTTCGACTATTCGGGTATTGACTTTATGGGCCCTTTACCCTCGTCCTTTGGTTTCCTATACATCCTTGTCCCGGTAGACTACATTTCTAAATGGGTGGAAGCTATAGCTACCAATACAAATGACAACAAAGTGGTGATTAAGTTCCTGCAGGAACACATACTTTCCCGCTTTGGTGCACCGAAAGCGATAATTAGTGATAATGGAAAGCACTTTTGCAATAGGCCATTCGCGAAGCTCATGAGAAAGTATGGTGTCGTTCACAAGGTTGGAACGACTTATCACCCACAAACGAATGGGCAGGCCGAACTAGCGAATCGGGAAATTAAGAACATTCTCAAAAAGACAGTCAATCCTACCCGGAAAGATTGATCACTTAGATTGAACGATTAGCTATGGACATATCGTAATGCATACAAAAATCCGCTCGACATTTCCCCTTTCCGCTTTGTGTATGGTAAACCTTGCCATCATCCCGTGGAATTAGAGCACAAGGCGTATTGGGAAATTAAGGAGTTAAACTATACCATGGATAAGGTCGGTGAAGCTTGCAAGCTTCAAATAAATGAGTTAGAAGAGATACGCAATGATGCGTATGAGAATGCTAAAATCTCCAAAGAAAGGATGAAACTCTCTCACGATAGCATCATTCGACGCAAAGAGTTTCTTCCCGGGAAAAAAGTGCTTCTTTATAACTCTCGGCTTCATCTCTTTCCGAGAAAGTTGCGGTCAAGATGGTCTGGCCCGTTCGTTGTGAAGAATATTTTCCCTCACAGAGCTGTTGAGTTAGACGATTTGAAAGGGGGAAATACATTGAAAGTAAATGGACAACACCTAAAGCCATATCTAGAGGTGTGTGTGTAAGAAGTCGACACCGTCTGGTTGTCGGACCCCGTTTACAGGGTAGAGTGAGCTGCTACAGTGAGGTCGTCGCACCCCCGACGCGTATGGGGTGAATTCTTATGTATAGTAGTTAGGCTTCATTAGATTAGGATAAGTCCGTAGGTAAGTTACGTAAGGATAGGGGTTAGATCACGCATTCCAACACGTTATTCATGAGGGCATCAAGGAATTCAAGTGGGAGAACAAGTGCAAGAGTCTAGAAAAGTGGGAGAATAGGATTCTTCAGCAACTGATCGATTCGGTTTGGACAAATCGAAAAATAAAAAAAATCTCCAGAACCGAACAAAATTGCCCCTGAACCGGATCGGTTCGGTTCCTGCGATTTTTCTTCTTCACGAGAACCCCATTCAACCCTCTAATACCCCATTTTCCCTCCAACACATTCACCCCTTTTTTCCTCCAAAATTCCCCACCCACACCCCGCCCCACCACCTATATATACCCTATCCTCCTTCCTTTTTCCCTCACACCTCCAACTCTCTCTCTCTTTACAAACCCTAGTCCCCCCCCTTCCTAAGTCTCAGATTTCCCCAATGGCCAATCCCGCTCTCCCGCCAAAATATATGTCAACCGAAGTTCTGCCCAACGGAAATGGGCAATACCGCTCCCATATGGAGAGAGTATGGTGTTACCGCTTCTTTAGTTTCGCCCGTTAATTTGACATTGAGCGAGTGGTCAACTGGGACGAGCTCCCCCGCCCCGTCACAGCCCTTTTTCACCGGAGGGGGTGGAAGCAATACTTGCAAGAGCCTCATCCAACCGTATGGGCAGACGAAGTTCGGGCTTTCTATGGCACTCTCGTACGCACGGGAGACTTTGCGTGCCAATCATTTGTTGACGGCCTCCCTATTCCATTCACCCTAGACATCCTCGCCCGCAAGCTTACAGAAAAAGGCGCTCCCCACCCGGACGTATACAACTACCCAACCAATGCCCCCACCATTCCCAAATAGCAGTGCATCGATCGCCTCACGCCCGACGACAATTGGGAACGAGGTACTTTCCCCGTGGGCCGTCTCAATGACAAGACACGCTTCACGTTCCATATAGTGTGCGCCAATTTGCTTCAAACTTCCAATGACTCGGCGATGCGCCCTCACCAAGCGACCCTTGTGTACTACCTATTCGACCCCAATTTCACACTCAACCTAGCCAGGATGCTTTACGCGGCTATCATTTTTGTATCCTGGGAGCACAAAGGTGCGGTACCCCTCCCATATGCCCGCCTCATAACGTCCCTCTTAGACGACGCTGGTATCCATCCACCCCAAGCTTTCCCCCGTCTCCCAGAACCCATTGGAAAGACATCTCGCATGAGGAGTGCCCAGCAAAGGGCTGCCAATCGAGCAGCTCGGGAGGTGATCAATTTAGAGGAAGAGGAGGAAATTCAGGTTGAAGAGCCGGCGGCGGATGACATTGAAATGGAAGGGGCTGAAGAGGAAGAATACAATGAAGACGGTGACTCGGATTTTGAGCCCTCGGATGCTGATTTCGATAACCGGCTGGCAGCGGTGGAATCCCGTTTGGATGGGTTCATCACCCAATACAACCAAGATCAAGCCGCCTATCAGCGAGACTAAGAGGCTTATCGAAGAGACACAAGGATGATGCACCAACTCCAAGCCCTCCTCTATGAGCTAAACTTTGGCGGTCCCCCACCATCTTTGTTTTATGATCTTTATGATCCACACACACCCGGGCCCTCCAATCAGCCCCCTCAATAAAGCCCATGCCTATTTCTGCTGTCTTTGTTAGTTGTGTATGCGTGAAATGATTGTTTACTCAATGTTTCTTATATGATTTCCCTTATCCTATGTCACACAGTTGTTCTTTCAATTTATAAAAGCTGCATTTCGATTTCATTTGCTTGTTTTATTCTGCCGCACCTTTAATTAACTTTGAGTTAGATTTTAGTCCTTTTTGCTTGAGGACATTGCAAAACTTTAAGTTAGGGGGTCACAAGTGCGTATTTCTAAAACTTCACAAATTTTCAAAAATGCACAAAAATCTCAAAAAAAATCATAAAATTTTGAAAAATCCAAAAATATTTTTGTTCAAGATAAATAAAAATTGGAATTCAAATTTTATAAAAATATCATTAAAAGTCGGTGTAAAGTCTCAAGTTGTAAAATTCAAATACACAAAGCTAAAATTGATCAAATATGGAAATTGTGTGAACATTGACGCCTTAACGAATAAGTGTGGAGATTAACAAACGCAGTGAGATTCGAGCCTTTCATCTTTGTGAAAAATTATAAATCAATCCGAGTTAATTGTTAACTCAAAGTTCTTTTCAGCATCTAACAAGTCATCGAGGATCTCAATCCTTTCATTTTAACCGGTTTTGATAAATGTGTGTGATATTGTCGTACAAAGCGCGCTACAAATCTCTAAACTTAAATTCATCTCGAAGCGCATATGGTAATGCAATTAGTATTTTGGACAATGAAGTAGGCCATCGTTTGTTACCCAAAAATATTGGCCATAAAAAGTTGCGAAAAATTATCCTTTTGTAACACAAAATTGAGCCGAATAAAATTTATCGTCTTCGTTTGGTAACCCGAAAACCCCAAATAGCCCGGAATTGTGAAAAAGGGAAAAATTCAGAATTTAAGTCCAAAAAGTGCAACAAAAAGGGGCAAGAAAAAGAATAGAAATGCTCAACAAAACTAGAAAGAAAAGAAAAGAAGTGAAAAAAAATATAGAAAAAGAAGAAAAAAAATTAGCAATAGCCCGAAAAAAGCACAAATGGACATCATAAATGACTTTTCCAATTCCAACCTTCCCTACCATTTTCATTTTACCCAATATATCTTAAAGCCCGAAATAGTCCTAACCGAGTCCAAATTGCGAAATTGGTTACTGCGTGGAGAGCTAATACACCAAAAGATAATGAAAGAGATAATGCGTGGATAAGAGGTAATGTTCCCATTTTTTTAAAATGATAATCCGTTGATGAGATCTATTCACCATAAATATCTGTCTTTCTACTTGTGTGCATGACTTTGCGTCCATTACATTTACTCTTTTTATCATGCATATCGAGAGAATAGCCATAATCCTAGAGATTCGTTTGTGAGAGCATTCCGTGAGAATTTGAAATCAAAACAAATTTTTGGGTAAGTGACGTAATGATCAATCGGTGGAAATTGGCGGTTAAACTTCCGGCTTCGCACACACGCATTATGATTTGAGACTATTTAGCATGACTTGATGATGACTATTTTCTGGGAAAATTTGAATAATACAATTTTTTCGTATTTTGAAGTTTATTTGAGTCGAATTTTGTGGGTATATTCTCTGCAAACCCTAATGAGACACCACTTGTCCTACTAGGGTAACCTAGGGGTTTAAAGGCTTGTAACATACGCTAAATTCAATCGCGTACCCGCGAAAGAGGTATCCTATCCCTTTTATGATCTAGACCTTATTGTGATTCTTTTACATTGCTCGGTACAATCAACATTCTAAGTTAGGGGGGTTCGATTAGGCATAAATTCTTCCCATTTATCCCCGTAATTTAGAAGGTTTTATCACTGCGTGCAATGTAATTCAAGTGGATTATATTGTGTCTTTGATAATGGTAAGTTTCTAATGAGTACGTCGAGTTTCGTGTGTTCGTCATCTATTTTGCAGGTGTTCGGTGTTATAAACCAAGTTCCATACCAAAAGCCCCAAGGAAACACAAGAAAGCAAGGTTTCTGTAAAGACTGACAAAAGGGAACCGAACCCTAGGGAGGAAAAATGAACCGAATCCCTCATGGGCAAAGCTTCTGTAAAGGATGGAAAAAGCTAACTGAACCGAACCATTTACTCGAATCGGTTCTGTTATCGAAATTTTTGATTTATCCACCGGTAAAAATAGAGTCCTAGTTGGTTCAAACTCTGGTTTTTCATAGTTAATAAATGGTAAAGTCCTCCCAAACGTGGAGGAGGCTTCTAATTCTTGAAGGAAGCTTTGTAATTCATTTAGAAGGAGAAGAACAACAAACCCTAGTTATTTTCAAGTTGCAATTTCAGTACAAGTATTCCAATTTCTGTTTCAATCTTTGTTCTAGTTATTATGTTCACTTATAATTTCATCTTTCTTCATCTTCATTACTCAATAAAAATGTTTGCATTCCTTCCTATCATGTTGTTTTCAAATTTTCATATGTCCGGCTAGATTTTCAAGGTCGAGATACATGAACCCAACCTGATGTGATAGTTGTATGGACATAAAATTAATCCTTTAAATTTAATGGTTTGATTATGACCGTATTGCATAGAAATATGACAATTGTAGATCTTTAGATCTCGTTTTCTTTCGAGTAACCGGGATGCTTTAGAATACAATTCGAGTGTAACTATTGGAATACGGATTTACTCGTCCTCAGATTAAGTATGATGCGGGCTTAAACCTCATATACGTAATGCTTGGGAGTAATAAATTATGGGTCTAATTAATCATTTAAATTTACGATTAGTTTTATATCATCAATACACTAAGGTTGGGGGATTGTATTCCCGTCCTGTTTTCTCATCATATAGTTTAAAGTTTTAAATCATTCTTCATCAGTATTTTAGGTAATTTAGAATAGTTGCACTCTTTCATAATTTCATAATTGCATCTAGTTGTAACCAATTTCCAAATCAAATCTTTTCTTTTTTTTTTAAAGTCAGAGTTAGGATTTCATTCATCTGTCCAACGTCGCTACAATATTATTGTCCTATTTCCTTGTGGATACGATCCCGACTTACCGGGTTTATTACTAACCCGACAGGCTTGCACTTAAGCCTAGAGAGAACGCACTTATGAGACACATTCTTAGTCGTGTCACTGCCTAAATGATAAACTTCTAAAAATCAACACCAAACACCTTGCGATTCAAAAATAAAGGAAGAATGGACAGTGAAAACTAAGAAGAATTTATAAAATTGAGGAGAAAACCCCTAAAAACTTAAAAATACAACTGTATGCGTACTTATGAATCCTATAGAGAGTTGAAAAAAATTATAAAAATCATGAACTTCACCGGAAATGGAGGAATCTCACCGAAAATGAAGAAGCTCTGGGAACAAAACAATAGCTTTCTCTCTCTTAAAACACTCATAAGATTTGAAATGGAATGGGAGTTCAAACGATGGGGTTGTTCGGCCTTTGAATACTTTACGTTTGGCGGTAAGGTTCATTTAATCATGACAGATGAAGTCACACTAGAAAAAGCAACGGCTGTTAAAGGTTCAGTGAACAGATGCGCTCACTACTTTATGCACACGTAATGATTACTCCAAGAGCCGGTACAAGTCACTTAAAATGTATCAGTACATGGTCAAATCCAAAATGACCAAGTGTATCAACTCGATGCATGCCGTGAAGAATGTAAGATCACTAGATTCCTAAAGGCTGACTAAATCATACTATTTAATATTACATCCATTTATTTCACCTAGCAACTACTCCATAGATTCAATGATCTAGAGAACCTGCTATTAGTTCCAGTCAAGAATGAAGTCTTGGGGGCTTTTGTTGTACACTAAATATATAACACCTTATTAGCTTTTCAAGAGATGACATCGGTCTCTATTAGGGACAAAGAATCATCTCAACTATGATCAATGTGGTCGGCTCAGGCATAAATGTGCTCCACCCGATCGTCTTGTTATTATTAATTCGGTGTTAGTTAACAACATTTATTAACCCCATCAGTTCCAACCTTGCTCCAGTTATATCATGTGATGGGATGCCAGTAGTCTTATTTGTCCACCTTGCACACGTGTGGAAGTTGTATAATATTTCTCCTTTATCATGTTGTAACAAACTCATCATTATCTACGTCTTAGAATATAAAAGATGTAACTGCCTAACCTATAAAGCCACTCCACTTATCCCACTACACTCTATCTACAGAAACTACCTATAAATAGTATTAAATCCCACTGAATAAGGGATCAGAAAATATTATAACTAACGGCCACCCTTTAAACCCTAGAAATAACTTGGAGCGCTTGTAACCACTCCTTTCATGGCTATTTCGCATTGAAATATATATAATCAATATTTCATCTGTGGACATAGGCACCGCACTGGGACGAATCACGTAATCCATTTATTTATTTCTTTATCTCTCATCCCTCTTTATTCATCCAAAATTGGAATATTGATATCGATAATTATTTTATCTAATATTCTTTATTGTTAGTATATTATATCTAAGACCCATAAATTCATATACCGCTTTTATACAATAATAAGGAAATTAAGTTCGAATGTATGGAGATTCAAATATCGAGAGGTGGAGAGCTATGTAAGGATATAAGGTATTCTAATTTTAAGGTTTAGTTTTAGCAAAGATTCAAAATATTCGAAACTCTTTCAATTTAAGGTTGCAAAAGGGACTATACATAGAAACACTGAGATTTTGATAGTGCCTTTTAGGGACTGGTTATCCTTCCTTGTTAGCTGGAACCGACGGTTTAGGAGATTAAGTGTGAAAGTATGGTGATTCAAACAATAAGAGGGAGAGATCTTTATAGGGGTGTATTTTAAGCTTTAGTTTTAGCAAATATTCAAAACATTACAACATCTTTCCATTTAAGGTAGCTAAGGGGACCAGATGTAGAAATGTGGGGTTTTAATGCCATCTTTTGGGCTACAAGATCTCCTCATGCTTGGTTATCCTTCTAGGTTAACTGGAACTTAGGATGTAGGAGATGAAGTGTGAATATATAGTGATTCAAACAATGAGAGGGAGAGAGCTCCATAAGGGTATATGGTATCCTGATTTTAGACACTGGTTTTAGCAAATATTAAAAACATTACAACCTCTTTTAATTAAAGGTTGCTGAGGGGACCAGACATAAAAATGCAATGTTCTGATGGTGTCGTTCGGGGTGAGGGATCACCTCAGGACTGGTTATCCATCTTGGTTAAAAAGAACCAAGGGTGTATGATATTTAAGTGTGAGCGTATAGTGATTCAAACTCCAAGAAGGAGAGAGACCCTTGTGGATATAGGGTATCCTGATTTTAGACTTTGGTTTTAATAAAGATTCAAAACATTCAAGCCTTTTTTACGATGGCGTCTTTTGGGTGCAGGATTACCTCACGACTGGTTATCCTTTATGGTTAGCGAGACCCAAGGTTTAGGAGATTAAGTACAAATGTACGGTGATTCAAACACCGAGAGGGAGGGATCTCCGTAGGGGTATAGGATATCCTTATTTTAAACATTTTTTAGAATATATTCAAAACATTCCAACCTCTTCTATTTAAGATCGCTAAGGGCGCCATATGTAAAAATGCGGGGTTTTGATGGAATCTTTCAGAACTGGTAATCCTTTCTAGTTAGTTAAAACCAAGGGTTTAGGAGATTAAGTGTATAGATACGGTGATTCAAACACCGAGAGGGAGAGGGATTTGTAAGTGTATATGGTATCCTAATTTTAGACTTTGGTTTTATCAAAGATTCAAAGCATCCCAACTTTCTATTTAAGGTTGCTGATGCGAACAGACATAGAAACAATGGGATTTGATGGCGTCCTTTGGGGTGCGGGATCACCTCACAACAGGTTATCCTTCATAATGAGATGGACCAAAGGTGTAGGAGAGTAAGTGTGAACGTATATTGATTCAAACATCGAAAGGGAGAGAGATCCATAAGGGTATAGGTTATCCAAGTTTTAGCAATTATTCTAAACATTCCAACATTTTTCTATTTAAGGTGGCTAAGGGTATCATAAGTAGAAATATTGGATTTTGATGACGTCTTTTGAGGTGGGGGATAACCTTATGACTGACAAGCGGGCCAAACATTGAAATGTGGAGTTTTAATGTCGTCTTTTGGGGTGAGGGATCAACCGGTGACCTTTTGGGTTAGCTAGAACTGAGGGCGTAGGAGATTAAGAGTGAACGTATAGTTATTTAAACATTTAAAGGGATAGAGCTACATAAGGGTATAAGGTATATGGATTTAACTTTAGTTTTAGCAAAGATTCAAAATATTCCAACGACTTTCTAGTTAAGGTTGATAAGGGGACCAGACATAAAAATGAAAGGTTTTGATGGCATCTTTGGGGGTGCGGGGTCACCTCGAAACTCACTATCTTTATTGGTTTGTGGTAACGTAGGTTTAGATGATTAAGTGTGAACGTATAAGGTGCACCCAAAATATCATATATAAGCATTGTTTTTTCTATATAACTGATATATTTTTCTTTCCGTGTTTCCACCCTTTTTTAGCCATAGGGGAAGCATATGGGATCAGTGGGCCATTATATTATATCCTGGGTGAGGGCTCATCCTTTTTTCCATGCCTTTTTGTATGCTACAGGTTTCATCTCTGTGGTCGATTGCCTGTAATGGGCATTTGAGGAGGAACCGGCTGATTGTTGCTGCTCTGAGGGAGTGTTGGTCGGATACGAGGGCCATGTTCAATTTTTCAGTGGGGAAGATGACTATGGCCCCTTTGGAATTTTTTCTTTTATTGTCCTACCATTTAATGGAGTGGGGTTGATTATGGATCGGACAATGACCATTACTACAGAGGGATTGACTGTTTCTCTTGGGATACTGCCTCCTCCCTCCCAAGAAGAGTATATAGAAACTAGAACCTTGGCACATTATTTAGAGGAGGTGGTAGAGGAACAAATTTTGGATGTGGCAGTGGTGTGATGGTATGCTAGATGTTTTCTTTTATTAGTGATAGGGGAGATTCTAGTGCTCGGGACCTCGGGTGGGATTCATCTCTAGTGGTTACCATTTTTATGGACTTTTCACGGGTTCCTGGATATGACTACAGACGGTTGGTATTGGTGGAGATGTACTTGTCTATGTCCTTGTACTCAATGTGTCGCACGAACAATTTCGTGGGTTTTTCTTATTTACAGGTGATAGGTGTTTATCGCCTTTCTTTTTCGTTAGCTCGATTAATTATTTAAATATATATTTTTGTGTGTATATATCAATGCTCTCTTCTTGTTTTTGCATTTTGTTGCTGTTATTGGTTTTTTCTTATGTGGCTACTTATATTGAAACATCTTGGGATCGATCACCAATAGAGGGTATCTTTCCTCTTTTTACCCACTATACTCGGGGGAATTTGAGGGAGAGTTTCTCTATGACCATGGATGAACGAGTGCACTCATCGACGGGATGACCGTTGATACTGTAAATATTTTTAGATTTTTTTGCACATACTTGTTATCTTTCTTTTATAATTCAGTATTTATATGTTTATATTTATTTATTTTTCTCTTTTGATGTTTTTCCTTATTTTAGGCTCCTTGGGACTTAACCTTCCATATATTAGGAGTTGGGGTGGCAGTTGAGGTGATGTTTGGAAGAAGACTATTGAAGGATGAATAGTATAGGGTTGTCTTTTATTTAGGAGAGAAGGTGACTCGCCAATACATATGGGATGCACCAGTGAGAGTACCATTCCCCATCCTTACCGTATGTGTCATATGGAGGGTTTAGCCGAGGCAAATACGCAGGTTTTTATGGAAGGACTGCCCGTAGTGGATCTTTTAAGGGATGACTTGGACAACTAGGAATTTTTGGAGCGACGGGTGATGTCGATGCCACTCCCAGATCAGAGATGCTTTTCATGTTCAACCATATCATATGAATAAATCAGAATAACATCAATAAAAATTATCACAAATTAATCAACAAAGGGATGCAGTACCCGATTCATAAGTGTGACACCCCGCCTAATTAAATACCGGGCGATCACTCCTTTATTAAATTAAAATCAAGGTGAACAGTTGGTTCATTCTTAGCATCACTGTCGTAAAAATAACTTTTCCAAATTTAACACCCTATTTAATTTAGCTAAGTGTCAAAACCATTTTTAAACATTACTTTCCAAATTTTATTTTGAAAACAAAGATTAATTATCTACAAAAATTCAATATCTAAATAATCACACCACAATAATCCTGGAACATATAATCCAATTAATTTAAACATTCAACAACTAAATCCCAACATTTAAAACTTAAAGTAAAACATACATGCTGAATAAATCCCAAAGTAACAGTACTAGAAATAACTGAAATACAAATGTCCCAATAAAATAGATAAATAGTGGAAAGGGCGACACATGCCCAATAAGAAGAATGATAGAAGTGGAATCAAGTAAATGAAATCACATAAGCAAGTGCCTGCAACTCCCACCTAAGCTACAGCACGTTCCTTCCAAGGGATCCTAAACAAGATGCCCCTGTGGCTGGGCACCTGTAATATATACATATATATATACAAGAGAGAAAGAGGAATAGAAACGGGTCAGAGATCGATAGTGTATATGATTTAAAAATTCGTTTAGCAAGTATTTAAATTGATACAGGCCAATGCAACAACATATTAGTGCGACACTCTCTTGAGAAATTCTCGCCTCTCTTCTAATGTGCACTCCTATCGCACTAACCATCCCAATGGTTTATCTCATCATATATCACACTATCCTTCCCCAAGGATATAACTTATCTTAGCTGACTCTCAAAATTTAAGATTTAACAACATCATGGTTTATAAGGATAATTTCATTTAGTACCCAAACGCTCATTTTAACTTTATTAACTCATAAAGTTTTTCAATATCATATTATACTTTTCAAAACAAGTATTTCCAATTTGAGTCATTATACATGTCTCAGTTACCATAACACAGTAGGCAGTTTCCCAAATTTCAGAAGTTCATATATATATTAAATACTCGTATAATATATATATTCTAACAGCACCCCACATAAAAATTATGGTGCGGGCATACTCTGCTATCCAATCCCCGTATCAATCGTACTAAAGGGAATACAAGTTCGGAATCACTCTCGAACTGTATAAATACATACACAAACAATCTTGAGGTGAAGCATAGTTTCCAAGTCCAAGAGGTCAGTACATACCCTCACGTCTCTTAGGACCGTGACTACCGATTCGATAGCCTGTACCTAGGATTTCTATCTTCTAGGGTACGAGTCAATATCCCCCATAAGGCACACGAGATAAGATCGTCCCAGCGCGGAAACCTCAGGGATAGCAAGTAGCGCGGGCATGATTTTTACAAGTATATAATATATGCATACACAATCATATAAATATACCACTTTTATTATATCAATTTAGGTTTATCCAATAACCCACATTCATAACATTTATCCTTATTTTCCCATTATTATTTATCAAGTATAATGGTTCGTTTCTAACTTTAATTCGAAGGGTTTTTCCAACTTACTACGTAACCCTCATGGATTCTATTCTTCCAAATGTACAATTCAGTAGATATCCATTTATGTTTCAATGTAACTCTCTCTTACGTGTCTCTCCCCTTTAATATGTACTTACATTATCCCTTATGCAAAATATCCCAAAAATATAGATTTCGCCTTACATTAAAGGATTTTGAATTTTATTTTCAAAGACGAGAATTTCAAACGGGTTCGAAATCGGAATTAAAATGGAGTTTTAATTGAATTTTTTTATTATCTCTAAGAGTCCTCAAAACATAAAACTGTCTAGCAAAAAAAATATTAAAAAATATTGAACGGTCCGATCGAGCTTAATTTTTTTTTGTAGCTTCCTCTCGTCTTCAGCTAATTCTCTGTAAAATTTCATCGAATTCCAACGGTCCGATCGTCCGAAATAAATTTTTTTTTTAGTATTTGTATCTGATTAGAACTCTTTTCTTAATCAAACTCTTAATCCTTTACATGACAAAGGGTTTCCAGAATATCATATAAATCTTCCATAAATCTCATCGTAATAACTCCTAAACTAATATGGATGATGCATCAACGAAATAAGCAAGATAAACACTTGCCTGAGATTTTCAAAAATCTGGTTTGGTGTTGAATTTGGTGTGGTTGCGTTCCCCGTCTCGCGATCTACGCGTTGGCGGTGGCGGCGGTGCAAACGGGTGAGTTTTGAGCCTTGGAATGCCTTGAGAGCTCTCTCCTCTCCTCTCCAATGGCCGTTCTAGTATTTTGAGTTATATAACCCTAGGAGATAACCTAAACATCTGATATAACCCCTTTAATTTTCGTGGGTTTAATTACCCAAAAATACAAAATGACTAAAATGCCCTCCCGGGGTACTAATTAGGCCTAAAAACTCCCCGAGAGCCAAATCAAACTCTCGGGTATACTTTTCTGACTATCTCGACCCTTTGGGACGCGTTGGCTCACTCAAAATGACCATACGAACAACTTATAAAATATTTACTTTTATTTATCAATATTTAGTCCCAAAGCGACACGGGCGCGTCCCGACTCAAATTTCTAAAATTGTCATTTTATTCACTCGTGACATTTAATATGGCCACTATTATATATTACTTTGCTCATTAGTAATATTCAACAAATTTTTCCATAATTACTAACTCTCATCACGTTAATAATTATAACATAATTAATTTTCGGATTTTTATTAAATAATTAATTCACATTAAATTTAATAAATTCCCAAATTAATATAGCATAAAAATACGGGGTATTACATACTTCCCCCCTAATAACGAAATTTTGTCCCGAAATTCAAAAAATAAGGCATACCTGGTAAGAACAAATCTGGATATCTCTCGCGCATATCGGCCTCGTGCTCCCAAGTGGATTCCTCCACATTATGATGCTCCCACTGGACCCGTACAAGTGGAACTATCTTCGACCTCAATCTCCTCTCACTATAGTCTAGGATATCCACCGGTCTCTCCTCGTAAGAGTTGTCAGGCTGTAAGTCTATCTCATCTATCGCGATGTGAGTATGGGCCATATCATCCCAAAGTACCCGTCTCAACGACGAGATGTGGAATACATCGTGAATGCGATGTAAATGCTCTGGTAGTCCCAATCTGTATGCTATCGGACCAATACTCTCGATAATGGGAAATGGTCTCACGTACCTCGGGGCCAATTTCCCTTTCTTCCCGAACCTCATCACTCCCTTCATAGGAAATACACGCAGTAACACTTGGTCTTTCACATTAAACTTTCGGAAGAACCGTTTCGCATCGGCATAGCTCTTCTGCCTGTCCTGGGCTACTCGAATGCGACTCCTAATCATCTCAATCCTCGCGGAGGTTTTCTGAATTACCTCTGGTCCTAGAAACTTGTTATCCCCCACCTCGAGCCAACAAGTTGGAGAACGACAAGGCCTGCCATACAAAGCCTCAAATGGAGCCATATCAATCGTAAACTGATAAGAGTTATTATAAGCAAACTCTACTAGTGGAAGATGTGGCTCCCAACCTCCTCCAAAATCAAGAACACACATGCGTAGCATATCCTCTAACATCTGATTAGTACGCTCTGTCTGTCCATCTGTCTGTGGGTGATAAGCTGAACTCAACTTCAACTCAGTACCCATAGCCTTCTGAAAGCTTTCCCAGAAACGTGATACAAAAATCTTGTCTCTATTTGACACAATATTCAGGGGCACCCCATGTAATCTGACAATCTCAGCAATGAACAACTGAGCATACTGACCTGTGGTATAATTTGTCCACACCGGAAGAAAATGAGCCACCTTGGTCAAACGGTCTACAATCACCCAGATAGAGTCGTGGCCCCGCTGTGATGTAGGCAACCCTGTAATAAAATCCATGGGAATACTCTCCCACTTCCACGTGGGTACTTCCAATGGCTGAAGCAATCCTGACGGTTTCTGATGGTCCACCTTCACCAACTGGCAGGTAGAACACTTGGACACGAACTCAGCAATGTCTTTCTTCATCCCACTCCACCAGTATTACCTCCTCATATCCTGGTACATCTTATCTCCTCCGGGATGTACCGCAAATCGGGACCCGTGAGATTGGGTCATCACTGCATGACGCAATTCTGCCCCTTCTGGAACCACTAACCTCCCGTTAAACCTCAAACCCCCATCAGAACTAACAGAATAGGACTCAGCACCCTCGGCTAAAAGTCGTACAATCTGTTCCTGGCAAAACGGGTCTGTGGTTTGGGCATGTATTACCCTCATAACAATATCGGGTGTGATTGTCATAACAGATATGAAGGAACGGGCTACTGCGTCCTGGTGACCCAACTCCTTCCACTTCGCTTTCCAGACGTCCGCTACCTCATTTATCGGTCTACGGCTCAACGCATCAGCAACTACGTTGGCTTTCAACGGATGATATTGTATGTCGAACTGATAGTCCTTCACAAACTCTAACCATCTGCGCTGACGCATATTCATCTCTCGCTGAGTGAACAGATACTGCAGTGACTTGTGGTCTGTGAACAAACGAAACTTCTCCCCCAATAAATAGTGTCTCCATATCCGCAGTGCAAAAACGACCGCTGCTAACTCCAGGTCGTGGGTGGGGTAATTCTTCTCATACGGCTTAAGCTTGCGGGAGGCAAAAGCTATAGCCTTCTCTTCCTGCCGAAGTACTCCCCCAAGTCCCCGTAAAGAGGCATCGGTGTAAACTAGGTACTCCACACCCGGCTTTGGTAAAGCAAGGACTGGTGCTGAAGTAAGCTTGTCTTTCAGCTCGACGAAAGCCAATTGACAAGCATCATCCCAAACATATGGTACCCCTTTGCGAGTCAGGTTCGTCAATGGACCCGCTATTTTGGAGAATCCCCGAATGAATCTCTTGTAGTATCCGGATAACCCCAAGAAACTACGCACTTCCGTCGTTGTCGTGGGCTGTCCCCACTCCCTCACCGCTGACACTTTACTCGGGTCAACGGCTATCCCCTGTTCAGAAACAACATGCCCCAAGAACTGTACCTCTTGCAACCAGAATCCACACTTCTCGTACTTAGCATACAACTGATGCTCTCGTAAAGTCTGAAGAACCTTCCTCAAGTGCTCGGCATGCTCCTCCTCGGAGTGTGAATATATCAAAATGTCATCTATGAAGACGATGACAAACAGATCCAAGAACTCTCTGAATACTCGGTTCATTAAGTCCATGAATACGGCTAGAGCATTTGTGAGACCAAATGGCATCACTCTGAACTCGTAAGACCCATATCTCATCAAGAAGGCAGTCTTTGAAACGTCCTGCTCTCTAATACGTAGCTGATGGTACCCCGACCTCAGATCTATCTTCGAAAAGAAAGTTTCTCCCCTCAGCTGGTAGAACAGATCATCGATTCGAGGCAACGGATACTTATTCCGTATCGTGACCTTGTTCAACTCCCGGTAGTCCACACATAACCTCAGTGAACCATCTCTCTTCTTCACAAACAAGACTGGAGCGCCCCAAGGTGAGGTACTCTTGCGAATGAAGCCCTAACCCAACAGCTTCTCTATCTGATCTCGTAACTCTCGCATCTCCACCGGAGCCATACGGTATGGAGCGCGTGCTATAGTTCTCGTATCTGGCAATAAATCTATGACAAAGTTTATCTCTCGACTGGTGGTTAGGCCTGGTATCTCCTGGAATACATCAGAATACTCACGAACGACTGGGATCGAATCTAAAGGAATCACAACCTCCTTAGAGGCATCCTTCGCTATATAATACAAATGAGCGGTCGAACCTCCCTCTGGGTGAGGCATCGCCACTACAAACATCTCTTGCCCCGGAATGGCAAAAATAATGCTCCCACCGAAGCAATCAATCATGGCTCTATAAGCTGCGAGCCAATCTATACCGATAATAACATCATGCTCATGCATATCTAAGACTAACATGTCTGCAGGTAATACCAAACTACCAATCTCTACCCCCACTCCCCAGCATATAAAGAAGATAAGCGACCCACTCCCCAGTGGTGAGTCTACACACGTCACTGTGCTCTCTGCTATGGCTAACAACCCTAAGGCCTTCGCAAAATGCGTAGCTATAAAACAATGTGTGGCCCCAGTATCAAACAAAACCCGACCCATAGTACTATGGATAGGAAACATACCCTCAATCGCGGGTGGTGCATGTGGAGTTGCTGCCTGGTGGACGTTATAGACACGTCTGTACTGTAACTGCCCCTGCTGCACTGGAGCTGCTGGAATGGCTGGTAGGGCTGGCACCTGGGCTGGAGCTGGGAGGGCAGCTGGAAAAAGTGGTCTCTGTGGCTCATTACGGGCACCCTGCTACTGTGGGGCCCTAATACCCTCTGGCAATCCTGGCGCTTATGACCATGCTTGCCGCATACAAAACACCGGCCTCTGAAGTTACCTCCCCTCTGACCCTGCTGACCACGGCCCTGTTGGCCGTTACCTCCCCGCCACTGGCCATGTTGGCCCTGATTAGCACGCTGTTGGCCCTGTTGATTAGGCTGGCCCTGCCTATAACCCCCAAATCCCTGTCTGGAATCACCTAAATGGAATCGCTTAGCAGGGTCCCCCTGATGGGAACTCTGCTCGTGTTGACGAGTCTGTCCATGAGATGGTGCCCCACTAGCACTACTACCCCCGGTCCTGCCCTGCTGGCTGGACTCTCCTGCTCTCCTGCTTCCCTGCAGATGGAAGCGATGATCCTAGCAATGTAGTAACATAGCATTGAGTACATCAGTGAAAGTACTCAGAGATAGATTCCCTATAAGATGTTGACGGATCCTCCAAGCTAACTCGCCCACAAACAACATTATCTTCTTACTATCAGTAGGTGCCTCATCTGGCACTATGGTGAGAAGTCTCGTGAACTCCTCCTCATACTCAGTAACGGTAGAGTTCTCCTGTTTTAAATTCTGTAATTTCCGCCTCATCTCAGTCTGCACGGTGGGTGGAAAGTACTTGCGGTTAAATCGCTCCCAGAACAACTGAATAGGGACCGCGTCCTTCTCCTCCAAGGTGGTAGTGGACTCCCACCACTGCAAAGCGGCCCCCACCAGCTTAAAGGAAGCCAGTAACTTCCTTTGCACGTCAGTGCACTCATACATACGAAGATGCCGCTAGATGTCTTTCTTCCATTGGCTGACAGTGACGATATCTGAGCTACCAGAGAACTCAGGGGGATGCGCCTTCTGAAAACGTCCCTAACCCTCTCCCATGCAGATGGAAGCTATGCTGGTACTGGTGCCACTGCCTGAATCTGGGGTGGAGCCTGTTGAACCACCGCTAGCGCGGCACTCACCGCCTGAGCAACAATGGCGGCTACTTCATTAGCATTTATAGTGCCTTGTGCCGGAGCTGCTGGCTGCTCAGCCTGGGCACGCCTATCCTTCGGTGCACGTCTCGGAGGCATCTGAAACGTGAATAATTTTATTAGTCTCCAGTCATTATCAAATCCCAAATGGCTGGAGACGTAAACATAAAAGCAGGAATACAACAATCCTAAAAATAGGGCTCTATAGCAAAAACGTTAAGCTGAAAGCGAAAATAAGCCGTACAGATCCTATGGACACTAGAACCTGGTGCTCTGATACCACCTGTGACACCCCGCCTAATTAAATACCGGGCGATCACTCCTTTATTAAATTAAAATCAAGGTGAACAGTTGGTTCATTCTTAGCATCACTGTCGTAAAAATAACTTTTCCAAATTTAACACCCTATTTAATTTAGCTAAGTGTCAAAACCATTTTTAAACATTACTTTCCAAATTTTATTTTGTAAACAAAGATTTAATTATCTACAACAATTCAATATCTAAAGAATCACACCACAATAATCCTGGAACATATAATCCAATTAATTTAAACATTCAACAACTAAATCCCAGCATTTAAAACTAGAAATAACTGAAATACAAATGTCCCAATAAAACAGATAAATAGTGGAAAGGGCGACACATGCCCAATAAGGAGAATGATAGAAGTGGAATCAAGCAAATGAAATCGTCTAAGCAAGTGGCATGCAACTCCCACCTAAGCTGCAGCACGTTCCTTCCAAGGGATCCTAAACAAGACGCCCCTATGGCTGGGCACCTGTAATATATACATATATATACAAGAGAGAAAGAGGAATAGAAACGGGTCAGAGCCCGATAGTGTATATGATTTAAAAATTCGTTTAGCAAGTATTTAAATTGATACATGCCAATGCAATAACATATTAGTGCGACACTCTCTTGAGAAATTCTCGCCTCTCTTCTAATGTGCACTCCTATCGCACTAACCTTCCCAATGGTTTATCTCATCATATATCACACTATCCTTCCCCAAGGATTTAACTTATCTTAGGTGACTCTCAAAATTTAAGATTTAATAACATCGTGGTTTATAAGGATAATTTCATTTAGTACCCAAACGCTCATTTTAACTTTATTAACTCATAAAGTTTTTCAATATCATATTATACTTTTCAAAACAAGTATTTCCAATTTGAGTCATTATACATGTCTCAGTTACCATAACACAGTAGGCAGTTTCCCAAATTTCATAAGTTCATATATATATTAAATACTCGTATAATATATATATATTCTAACAGCACCCCACATAAAAATTATGGTGCGGGCATACTCTGCTATCCAATCCCCGTATCAATCGTACTAAAGGGAATACAAGTTCGGAATCACTCTCGAACTGTATAAATACATACATAAACAATCTTGAGGCGAAGCATAGTTTCCAAGTCCAAGAGGTCAGTACATACCCTCACGTCTCTTAGGACCATGACTACCGATTCGATAGCCTGTACCTAGGATTTCTATCTTCTAGGGTACGAGTCAATATCCCCTATAAGGCACACGAAATAAGATCGTCCCAGCGCGGAAACCTCAGGGATAGCAAGTAGCGCAGGCATGATTTTTACAAGTATATAATATATGCATACACAATCATATAAATATACCACTTTTATTATATCAATTTAGGTTTGTCCAATAACCCACATTCATAACATTTATCCTTATTTTCCCATTATTATTTATCAAGTATAATGGTTCGTTTCTAACTTTAATTCTAAGGGTTTTTCCAACTTATTACGTAACCCTCATGGACTCTATTCTTCCAAATGTACAATTCAGTAGATATCCATTTATGTTCCAATGTAACTCTCTCTTACGTGTCTCTCCCCTTTAATATGTACTTACATTATCCCTTATGCAAAATATCCCAAAAATATAGATTTCGCCTTACATTAAAGGATTTTGAATTTTATTTTCAAAGACGAGAATTTCAAACGGGTTCGAAATCGGAATTAAAATGGAGTTTTAATTGAATTTTTTTATTATCTCTAAGAGTCCTCAAAACATAAAACTGTCTAGCAAAAAAAATATTAAAAAATATTGAACGGTCCGATCGAGCTTAATTTTTTTTTGTAGCTTCCTCTCGTCTTCAGCTAATTCTCTGTAAAATTTCATCAAATTCCAACGGTCCGATCGTCCGAAATAAATTTTTTTTTTAGTATTTGTATCTGATTAGAACTCTTTTCTTCATCAAACTCTTAATCCTTTACATGACAAAGGGTTTCCAGAATATCATATAAATCTTCCATAAATCTCATCGTAATAAATCCTAAACTAATATGGATGATGCATCAACAAAATAAGCAAGATAAACACTTGCCTGGGATTTTCAGAAATCTGGTTTGGTGTTGAATTTGGTGTGGTTGCGTTCCCCGTCTCGCGATCTACGCGTTGACGGTGGTGGCGGTGCAAACGGGTGAGTTTTGAGCCTTGGAATGCCTTGAGAGCTCTCTCTTCTCCTATCCAATGGCCGTTTTAGTGTTTTGAGTTATATAACCCTAGGAGATAACCTAAACATCTGATATAACCCCTTTAATTTTCGTGGGTTTAATTACCCAAAATACAAAATGACTAAAATGCCCTCCCGGGGTACTAATTAGGCCTAAAAACTCCCCGAGACCCAAATCAAACTCTCGGGTATACTTTTCGGACTATCTCGACCCTTCCGGACGCGTTGACGCACTCAAAACGACCATACGAACAAATTATAAAATATTTACTTTTATTTATCAATATTTAGTCCCGAAGCGACACGGGCGCGTCCCGACTCAAATTTCTAAAATTGTCATTTTATTCACTCGTGACATTTAATATGGCCACTATTATATATTACTTTGCTCATTAGTATTATTCAATAAATTTTTCCATAATTACTAACTCTCATCACGTTAATAATTATAACATAATTAATTTTCGGATTTTTATTAAATAATTAATTCACATTAAATTTAATTAATCCCCAAATTAATATAGCATAAAAATACGGGGTATTACAATAAGATCCATAAATACAGCTGGAGCATTAGTCACTCCAAAAGGCATCACCAAAAATTCAAAATGACCATACCGGGTACGAAAATCAGTTTTAGAAATATCATTCTCCTTGACCCTTAACTAATGATAACCCGATCGCTAGTCTATTTCTGAAAACACTTTAGCACCTTGTAACTGATCAAACAAATCATCTATACGAGGTAAAGGGTACTTGTTTTTAATTTAGATTTATTCAGTTGCATATAATCAATACACAAACGCATGGTACCATCTTTCTACTTCACAAGTAAAACTGGTGCACACCATGGAGATACACTAGGCTGTATAAACCCCCTATCAAGTAAATCCTGCGACTAAATCTTGAGTTCTTTCAACTCAGCAGGTTCCATTTTGTATGGTTCCATAGGAATAGGGGTTATCCCCGTTGCCAACTCAATACTAAATTTAACTTCTCTCTCTGGGGGTAACCCCGGTAACTCACTAGGAAACACTTTAGGAAACTTTCGTACAATAGGAACATCGACTAATTGTAAAGCCCCCTCCCTAGTATCAAGAACATATGCAATAAAATCCTCACAACCTTTACTCAACAATTTCCTTGTCTGAATAGTAGAAATAATGCAATTGGGAATAATTTTCCTTTCCCCCACTAATTTAAATTCAGACTCACGAGGCATATTAAAAACAACTTCCTTACAGAAACAATCCATAGATGCATGATATTTAGATTACCAATCCATCCCCAAAATTATATCAAAATTATAAATATCTAATGAAAGTAGATCTATAACTGTATCTCTAATCCCCACCGTCAAAACACAATCACAAAAAATATATCCAGCTATAACGATATCCCCCATAGGCATATAAATACCCAACCCCGCGTCTAAACGATTACATGGTCTATTCCGGTATACATCAAAAGCATAGGACACAAAAGATTGTGTGGAACCAGGATGAATCAAAACATAAGCACTTTTATCAGTAACAGAAAGTGTACATGTCACCACATCCCGGGTAATATGAGCCTCTTTTATCGTAAAGAATTATCCACTTAGCTTGGAACCACTATCTTGTCCTCTACCCACGCTTTTCACTCCACTGCTTTAAGGTAACACTCTGCTTGCTGCTTCACTAGGTGTTGTTGGAGTATCTTCCAACTTCGGACAACTCTTCTTAACATGCCCCACTTGATGACAATGGTAGCATTCCACTCCTTTAAGCTTAGGACACTCGAATTTATAATGCCCCTCCTCTTTACAAAAGAAACATGTAACAACTCTCGTCGATGCCTCACCTATTCCTAACCTCCTAACCAGACTAGAAGATTCTTCACCCCTAGTATCTCTGACAAATCTCCCCTGACCTCTACTACTATCTCCACCACCTCTCTCAAATTTATGAGGTTCCATCTTAACACTTCAACCTTGACCTCCCTTAGACTGAGATGCGTCGAATCTAATTTTTTTAAAACTCTCTCTACTCGCCACCCCTTGGTTCATTTGCCTTTCTGCTATCATGGATTTATTCACCAGAGAAGCATAATCTTCTAACTCATAATTAGCCACTCTATTTTGAATGATCCAAATCAGTCCCTCTTGAAACTTACTACATTTCTCTTTTTCATCCTCCATATATTTAGTAGCAAATCTAGATAAAACTGTAAATTTAGCCTCGTACTCCCTCGCATACATTTTCCCTTGGGTCAAGCTTATAAATTCTCTCACTTTCTCCCTCCTATAAACTTTAGGGAAATACTTAACATACAAATCTTTAATAAATTTATCCCAAGTAAAAACATCAGTACCTTCCATCCTGGGCACCAAATGGTTGCTAGCTTCCCACCAATATTTGGCCTCTCCTTTCAACATAAACACAGCCAAATTTACTTTCTGGTTATCTATAACTTTCATCACTACAAAGATGGTCTCTAGATCTCGAACCCACATCTCAGCTTCTGTCGGTTCCACTGACTCTGAATATTCTGGAGGATTCAACTTCAGGAACTTTTCATGCATGGAATCTTTCATTTCCTTCCTTGCCTATTTCTCAATTATAGCTACAGTCTTTGATTCAAGATATTTAGTCTGTTGCTCTGCCATTAATGCCATATATATTTCCTGTTGTTCTGCCATCCTCAGTATTGCATGTGCCATTATTTGCATATCTGTAGGCTGCTCATGCTCTCTAACCCTTCCAGTAACCCTCTGCTCTACTTTAGGATTGTCTGTATGAGAAGCTACTCCCTCTTCTTTATGTTGTCCATTCCCAGGTTCCATCTATAATTATCTATAATACAACAAAATTCTAATAACCAATATAAACAGTTTACAATACTAAACTATTGGTTAGTACCTAAACAGTTCATAATTATCAAATCAACTCAATAACTGCCATCTAACTGTCACACACGTCTAGAATTAATAACCTAGGCGCTCTAATACTACTAATTGTCACACCCCAAACTCAAATCCATTATAATAATTTATTTTCATAACAATTAAATAATGATTTTCGATCCATTTGAAATATAATCCACTTATCAATATTTATGTGCATAATGAATATAATATTATTCTTGTACCATGACTTAATCAACATCAGAGTCATAATTAATGGTTATATAATACTATGATTAACTGTTACAAACATCAAATCAACCGATGCTAACGCAATATATACAATGTATAAGTGTATCAAAATCTTTAGTGTGACAATGATAAAATCCCCTATGTAAACCCCATCTATCTCTACTGGTGAAGTTCTTAAAATCTCCCATTATATGGTATCCTAACTGGCAGCGTACAAACCTGAAAATGTTAAAATATAAAACGTAAGCATTAAGCTTAGTGAGGTAATCCTTCCCATCAATGAATTAATAGTTCTATATCAAATATGTGGATATAAAATCCAAACAATCCTGCCCATTGGCAACAATAAATCCTGGAACATAAGTTCCAACAAATAATTGGATCTTTGTCCAATTCCAATCCTGGATCATAAGACCCAAATAAATTCTGGATATTTGAATATACAAATAAATCCTGAATACCAAGGTATTCAAACAGTTCCTGGATAATTTAATATCCAAACAAATCCTGTTCTTAGAGGTATATCCATAACCATCATATCATTTTCATATCTATATGTGAAACAATCATAAGTACACTCACCTTGGAAATTTAACAGGCTTTCCCTTTTTATTTATCTGGAACTTGTTCAGTAGGTTCTTCTTATCTTCCTATCATTCTTACAATATTAGTATCATCATAAGAATATTAACAATTCAAAGAATAACTTGAACATAACTCAATTCATAAGCATCATATGATTCTATTCAAATCATTCATCATAAATGAAGTCCCATCTAGATTCAGACTATGATATCTAATATATTCAAATTATAGACCAAACATACTTTAATTGTTCTTGGTAATCCAATCCTTATCATATTAGATTTCTAACACAAAAGACGATACATCATTACAAGTTTTCTAGAGCAAGATATGCCCATTTCTTTACTACATAGCAAATTCGCCCTATAGGCTCCTCTGTTGTTCAGTCATCTTCCAAAAAAATTCATAATTTTTATACATCATAACCTTATATGATATTTCACAAAATTGAAGAAAATATATTTAATAATACAATATTAAAATTTCATAATTTTCAGAGTTCATTTGCTATGTCGAATGAAACTCTAAACACAAGGTATGCATACTTATCCTTTCGGGGTAGATTTTACACCTCGACTTCAAACTATCACCCAAGCTTCATTTCAAGGTATTTTTATATGATATACATATATGAGTCTATGTCAATCTCCAACTAGAATTAATCAATTTTATTAAGTATACAAAAAGATATAGAAGTTTGAATACACAAGGTTTCTAAACGAAGTAATTTCAAGGGTTTACACGTTCAACTTTGCTTAAACTTGCATCTATCCATAAGTACACATAAAGACATGTAAGTTTAGTAAAAAAATGATTATTTCTATCATTTCAATCAGTAATACAAAAAAATAAACAAGATTTATGCATGGAATTACCTTAGGGGCTTTTACGTAATTTTCTATCAATTTTTCTTCAATTTCTCCTCACACCTTCTTCCTAAACTTCAAAATTCTCTTTCCTTTAAAACTCTTCCATGGATGAAATATGCTGAAGGAGGAGCTTAATTCAAGGGTTATAAGTCGGAATAAGGGCACCCCCCCCCCCCCCCTTCGTCCAATCAATATATAACATGTGGCGCCATATAAGAAAAAATATCATTTAAGGCTAAATGACTACTTTACCCCCTATTCGTAAAAAGAAGATATATTCTCACTCGGATATCCGTTTGATGCACCGTTTGTTGCGTTACAATTCTAATTCATATATATACAACTATCTAGTATACCTCAAGTAAATTATTATATTATAAGGGTCAAAACTACTCTCCAACATGAACATTCTTACCGAAAACTTCAAAATTTGGTGTTTGTAATTAATTCGATATTTCATGCTTTATGAAGGTAGGATTAGACTAGGATACTAACATAGCATTATATATATTAATATCACATAAGGTAAGAATGATTAAAATATAATTCATTATAATTATATGAGGGTTGTCACACAAACTTACTTTTCTAAAAGAATATTCAATTAATTCATTAGTGTAATGAGAATTAGCTTTTGAATTAAATGCATATTTTGGAAATTGATAAAATTAAAATGGTGCAAGATAGATTGATTTGTGTTAATTGAGGGTGAATTTTCCATCCCTTGGATATTTTATCTCATTTAGTTACATCTCACTCATTTTCATCACTCACTAGTTTATGTTTTTCATACTTTTAATTTAGTTTGATTATCATTTTCTATTTAGTTATTAGTTTATATTCACCTTAAATCTCAAAATTATTTTAATATTAAAAAAGCTAAAAAAATAGAAAAAGAAAAAAAATCCAAAAAGAAAACAAATAAAAACAGAATTACATGTGTTTTCCTCTCGTTTCACTCCCTTGATTTGGATTGCTACCTCCCTTACCACTATTCTCTAGTGTTATATATCTTTGCAGGTAATTGAGATTTTTGATTAGATAGGCTTGCAACAACGATGATATACCAAAATATTGTCTATCATTCATCACCACCCTGGGACTAATATTGCTACAGGGTAATGCCGTTTGATTAAAGAACGATAAGAAGACCTACCATAGACACCTAACGAAGATGTTCGAGGAGTAATTGGGAGATACAATGGAGTTATCTATCGATGACATGCTTGTAAAGAGCAGGAGGAAGGGGGGGTCACCTTATGGACTTAACAAGAACTTTTGAAGTGCTTCGTTATTACAGCACAAAGTTCAATGTGGCGAAGTTCTCCTTTGGGTGCAATCGGGAAAGTTCCTCAAATACCTAGTCAGTAGAAGAGGTATCGAGGCAAACCTCGACCAAATTAAAGCCATCAAGAAAGTGTAGGCCACTAAGACTATGCGTGAGGTACAAAGGTTGACTGGCATGCTATCCGTCCTCAACCTCTTTATATTTAGGTGCTTAGAGAAGTTCCAACCTTTCTTTTAAGCACTTAAGAAATAAAGGAACAAAGTGTGGAATGATAAATGCACCAGGGCACTTAAAGAAATAAATAATTATGTGATTAAACCACCACTGCTGACCATTCCAGGCAATAAAAACATTTTATACTTGTATCTGGTGGTATCCATTGAATTATTAGCTCAGCCTTGGTTTACGAGAAGAATAGGGGTTAATCTCCGATTTATTACGCGATAAAAATGTTGGGTAAGACTGAAAGGAGATACTTACCGTTGGAGAAGCTCACATACGCATTAGTGTTATCCTCCAGGAAGTTAAAGCACTACTTTGAGTCACATACCATCATTGTTCTAACCTCCTTCCCTCTGAAAGTAATGCTTAGGAAGACCTGCAAAATTAAACGAATGTCTAAGTGGTCAGTAGAACTCGAGACGTTCGATATTCAGTTTTAGCCTAAAACCTCGATCAAATGGTAAGTCATAGAAGATTTATCTTTGAATTCTTGAATGATTAAGAACCACAAGAGACTGGAAATGGAAGTATAGACTTTCTCCCACAACCAATTGAAGAAGATATAAATAGGTATTGTATGTGGTAAAGTCTCAAACTCTAGGGGGAAGGAGTGGGGATAGGAGTGGTATCCCCGGAGAAAAAAGTTCTCGAATAAGCAATTCGTTTGGGATTTGAAGCCTCTAACAACGAAGCTGAGTACAAAGCCTTGACCGGTGGATTGCAAAAGTCACTCTCCTCTGGGACCCGTCACCTTGATGTTTTCAGTGAGTGAAGGATGGTATCAAATCACATATCGAGAGACTACAACACCAGGGACGAGCGTATGGTCACATACCTTGAGGATGCTCAATAGTTGGTCACCCAATTTGTGTATATACAAGTACGATAGTTCCTAATAGGGAATAATATTCATGCTAAAGCATTAGCCACACTTTATTTAGCCATAAAGGGGGACATGAAACGAACGATCGAAGTGGATTACCTCAATAAGCACAATATTAACAAAGGAAAAGTTGTCGAGCAAGTTATGGTCATCAATAGGACCCCAAGATAGATGGATCCAATCATGTGTTACCTAATAGAAGATGCCCTACTAGTTGATAAGAAATAAGAGCATAAGGTACGGGTGAAATCTACTCATTTTTGCTTGGGGCAGACAAAGACTTTCTCGATGCTATTTTTTTAAGTCCTTACCTCCAACGCGTGTACCCAGACGATGTCGAACTAACCCTCTATGAGCTTCATGAAGGGATAGGTGGGAGATATACAGGGGTAAATTATTGGCATCCAGGGCAATGAAAGAAGGATACTAGTGGCTATACATGCAAAATGACACAATTTCCTATATTCAAACAATGCAAAAACTAACAACTCTTCTCACCATTGGTTCACCAATAGGCCATTGACCTCAAGTCCCTCATAAGTCCTTCGTTATTTTCCCAATGGGTACTTGACACGCCTCTCGCCTCTGGCAGTAGAAAGTACTTGTTAGTCGGCAATAATTACTTTTTTAAATGGGTTTAAGGGGAACCCCTTGCGAACATCCGAGATGTTGATATACTAAGTTCATATGGATGAACATCATAACATGGTTTGGCATTTCTCAGATCATCATCACAGACAACGGGACTCGATTCGAGAATATTATCTTTAAATATTTTTATGATGAGTATGGTATCTAGTATTACTATAGTTCAGTGGCCTAACCCTAAGGAAACGGATAGGTATAAGCTTCTAATAAGACAATCCTGGACAAAAGAAAAAAGAGGTTGGAAAAAACAAAGGGTGCTTGGGTCAACCAACTCCCCCATGTTCTCTAGCCATTCTGAACAAGACCCAAGCGATCGACGAGGGAAACACTCTTTGTCTTGTCATATGGAATGGAGGTAGTGATCCCGTTGGAATCAAGTCTACCAACCATGAAGTCCATCTTGGTCGATCAAGATCTCAATAACAATGTAATCAGAGCCAAGCTTGACTTAGCCGATGAAAAAAGATAATTAGATCTTATAAAGCTTGCCTCATACCAGTAGAAGTTGGACAAGTAACACAATATGGGGGTAAAATCAAGAGGAGGATTCAAGGTCAGAGACTATGTGCTGAGAAAAATTATGGGTAGCGCCAAAAATCCCTCCGATGGGAAACTGGGGGTCCAGCTGGGAAGGCCCCTTCAAATTCATCTGTGACTACTTTATGGGGTCATAACACTTAGAAAAAATTGAGGGAAAAGAGGTTTCCAGAGATTGGAATGCAACCAATTTAAAGAACTTTTACTTTTAAACTTTTAAGTTTATGACAACTTTTTCGTTTATTTTAATTCTAAAGTTTCTTTAAGAAGTTCTTTTAAACTTCTTACACTTTGATTTGTTCCAAGTAGTAGGAAACTAATTACATAATAAAGAAGACCAATTTGTTGAATGAATTCTCTCTAACATTTTACTTATCCCTATGATAACTATCTTCTTTCTAAAAAATGTGTGCTGTTAAGACTAAATAGTTGGGCCATCGAAAATTAACTCTGAATATGTCGGCCAAAAAAACATTTTGGTGAATAACAAAACATGAACAATGGCTTACAACCAGTGAAAGTCCTACTGGGAAACCTTAGAAATCCACGACCAGCGAGGTCATAAACATCCGCACCGAGAATGACCCCACAAACAGGTGCATTTTTGCTTTTCTAGTTCTAGGCCTAAGGTAAGATGCGATGACATCACCTAAAAGGTAAGACCAAATGATCACACGTTATATAGGAAAGAAAAAATGTAAAAATTTCAATTAACACCTCTAAGTTATTACAAGTATATTGAAAAAAGTAAATGATTTACAACAAATTGTGAATACGTCCAGATCAATTAAGCAATAGGGGTGGCTTATTCGTTGAACTCCTAACTCTGACAGGTGGAGCATCCAATGCATAAGGAGTAACGATCGCAGTCATACCTTTGATCCTTGATGGCCCACCTGGACTAACCCTATCAACTAAGTGTTGAAGTCGATAGAGCTTGTCATCTCCATTAAGTCTGAAGCCGATAAGGTATATTATAATAAGGCCTATTGGAATGGAATCCATTGGGATCCATGATATGTCAAGCTTTAAAGGAGGATTTTAATGGTCCAAGAAGCCTAGGTCATACTAATACCACAACTCAGAAGCTTGTAGGATCTTTGACACAGAAAGGTCATTAAGCTAACTATGATTATAACCAATATTTTGAGCATCACTCAAGGTAGAATCCATATTTAGACGAGCCTCATCGTAGTTGTCCATCCAGACCTGGCGAGGTTAATTATGGAACTGTAATGTGAGACTATCAACCTTCTCGGTCATACTCTTAATAGTTTACATTTTGTTAAGAAAAGTCTTCATGGTCATTTTTAATTCTTCGAATAGGCAATTAACCTTCTGCCCTTGAGAGGAAGACTGAACCTTAGCTTATTTAACCTTCCCTGGCTCTTCCCCCAGCTAGGCATTCTCCTCTCCCAAAAAAGAAGCATCCTCCCCAATTTTCTTGCTCGACCTGGGCTTTTTAAGGCTCTCAATCTCAGCTCTCAAGTCATTACTCTCTTTCTCAAGGATAATGGAGACCTCTCTAGTGCCCACTAGGTCGAAGTGCTGAATAAATTCCTTCCATGAATGGGTAGATTTTATAACATCTAGCCTCTCATCAAAGTCATTCTTCCCTACCAGATCGACTAGCTTTCTTTCGAAGTTGGCTTTGAGATTTGACAATGACTCTTTATGTCTACGTTAGGCAAAAAAAATCATATCATCAAAGGCAGTGTTGTCTTCATTACTTTACTCCTTGTCCTTCCCCTTCTTCGTCCGAAGAGCCACATAAGTATCGAGCCTATGTAGCTTACCCCCTGGCCCACTCCCTACCCCCTGAAATAAAATAAAGTAAAATTAGTATCGGCCCCGCAAAGTAAAATAATGAAGAATAATATATTTCTGTAGTTATAGAAAAATTAAATCTTACCTTCATCCTATGCTCCACCTCGGCGTAAGAGGTCCGGCCGGAGTAGTGCACGTCCGTCATTTTTTCTTGGTTTTCCTCCCCGATTGGCGAGGTGCCAATTGTCGATCCTCGATCTCATTGTCAATGAACTTTTGCCATTGTGCCAATGAGATCGGCTCCTTGGGCGGGACGGATCCACGCCATTGTATAATGGACTCTCGTGTTTTCCCAAAGTACCGTGTCCGCATATTTTTCTTCCACGTCTTGTGTTGCTCCCTCAACTGCTCCAAGACGGAATCGCGTAGCTTTGGATCCAAGTTGAATTGTTCCTGTCCAACAAATTCAATGTTAGTTGCGAATAAATATAAATATAAAATGAAATCGAAATTGAAATTGAATTGAAATATTCATATAAATATAAATATATTACTTGTAGTGCCGCCCAAACAGCTAACTTGAGCTCATATGGCACCTCCTTCCAACTCATAAACCCCAGGCCGATGACCGTCTTTAGCAGCTCGAGGGATCTCGCTAATAGCTCTGATTTGTTCTCGACGGTAATCCCAAATTTTCCATATTTGGGGAGCCTAGGGGCGGAGGAGCCCTCGTCGCCTCTACTACCACCGAGCCCAGACGACATCATCATAAACAGCATCATCATCTTCGCCTTAATATCTGAAGGAGACATTTGCTGTAAAAAAATGTTATTAGTACAGATTAAACTAACAATTAAAGTATACAATTATTAATTAAAATTACAATTAAAATTAAAATTAAAGTTATACAATTATTAACTATACAACTAAAATTACAATTAAAGCTATACAATTTCTTAATTAAAGCTATACAATTGTTAAAAAAACCCAACCACCCCACCCCCTCCCCCCACTACACCCCCTGCCCCCTCCCCCCCCCCCCCCCCCCACCCCCTCCCCCCCACACATATACACATATTTAATTTCAAGTATGTTTCATTTAATTATAATACTTTGTATATATTGTTCGATATACAAAGTAATTTTCAAAAAAAGTC